>RJVU01021200.1:3063750-3088861 GCA_003731715.1 Anabarilius grahami | reverse complement strand
ATTATTTGTTCTGCATTTAATTTATGTTGACTTAAATACAAAAAATCTTGTATGAATCTTTTTATTTATTGAAAATAAGATATACAGTTGTGGTCAGAATTATTGGCACTCTTGGTAAATATGATCAAAGATGACTGTAAAAATAAATCTGCTTTGTTTATCCTTTTGATCTTTAATTCATAAAATTAGCAAAAATCTAACCTTTCATTGAAGGAAAATAATTTATAGTGGGGGGAAAATCACATTATGAAATAAATGTTTTTCTCCAAAACACGTTGGCCACAATTATTGGCACCCTTTTATTCAATACTTTTTGCAACCTCCTTTTGCCAAGATAACAGCTCTGAGTCTTCACCTATAATGCCTGATGAGTTTGGAGAACACCTGACAAGAGATCAGAGACCATTCCTTCATGCAGAATCTCTACAGATCCTTCAGATTCCCAGCTCCATGTTGGTGGTGCTTCTCTTCAGTTCACCCCACTAATTTTCTATAGGGTTCAGGTCAGGGGACTGGGATGGCCATGGCAGAAGCTTCATTTTGTGCTCAGAGACACATTTTTGTGTTTATTTTGATGTTTGTTTTGGATCATTGTCCTGATGGAAGATCCAACCACGGCCCATTATTGGATTTCTAGCAGAAGCGGTCAGGTTTTGATTTTTTATCTGTTGGTATTTGATAGAACCCATGATTCCATGAATCTGAACAAGATGTCCAGGACCTCCAGCAGAAAAATAGGCCCACAACATTAAAGATCCAGCAATATATTTAACCATGGACATGGGACATGGATACTTTTTTATCCATGTGTGCACCAAACCCATCTGGTGGGTTTGCTGCCAAAAAGCTCTTTTTTTAGTTTCATCTGACCATAGAAGCCGGTCCCTTTTGAAGTTCCAGTCGTGTCTGACAACTGAATATGCTGGAGATTGTTTCTGGATGAGAGCAGATGATTTTTCTTGAAACCCTCCCGAACAACTTGTGGGTATGTAGGTGCTATTTGATCATTTTTTTAGGGCTTTCTGAGACTCAAGACTCAACTAATCTCTGCAATTCTCCAGCTGAGATCCTTGGAGAGTCTTTGTCCACTCAAACTTTCCTCCTCACCGTGCACTAGGACGATTTAGACACACGTCTTCTTCCAGGCAGATTTGTAACATCTTTAGTTGATTGGAACTTCTTAATTATTGCCCTGATAGTGGAAATGGGTATTTGCAACGCTTTAGCTATTTTCTTACAGCCACTTTCTATTTTGTGAAGCTCAACAATCTTTTCGCGGCACATCAGAACTATATTCTGTGGTTTTACTCATTGTGATGAATGATTAAGGGAATTTGGCCTTTGTGTTTCCTCATGTTTATACTCCTGTGGAACAGGAAGTCATGGCTGGACAATTTTATATTCATGATCACCCTGGTGTGCTAAAAAAATGTAAATATGAATGGGAATATACTTCAGAGATATTTTACTCATGAAAAATTCTAGGGGTGTCAATAATTGTGGCCAACGTGTTTTGAAGAAAAACATTTATTTCATAATGTGATTTTTTCCCCCCACTTTCAATTCTTTTACTTCAATGAAAGGTTAGAATTTAGCAAATTTTATGAATTAAAGATCAAAAGGATAAACAATGCAGATTTATTTTTACAGTCATCTTTGACCATATTTACCAAAGGGTGCCAATAATTCTGACCACAACTGTAAAAAATATATTTAAAATATATAAAAAGATAGACTACCTTAATGAGAATTAAAACATGATTAATTATCATTAGAATGTCTGAATGTTTCTAACATAAATCTTGGGTTGGAATCAAACTTAAATTCAGACTGAGAAATCAAACCTAGAGTGAGAAAAGCCTCTAGGAAGCAGCTGTACGGGACTGTAGTTTGATTTATTACTTTCATCTCCTGCAGGAGTTTGTGGAGAACAGCAGGAGATCAATGGCGATGGAGGAGCGGGGGCGCAGCAAGCGCGCCCATCCCAAGGAAGAGGTAGAGTTGACGGAGGTTAAGGCCATGGTGAGTGGTGACGTGGGTGTGGCAGGGGCGGAGTGGCAGGACTTACAGGAGTTCCACCTGTACTACCTGCTGCTGTGTGTGCTGCTGGACTGGGCCCTGACGGAGCACAATCTGGTGCTCTGCCTCACACAAGACATGATCATCTTCCTGTCTGTCTGCCTGCCCACCTCCACCCTCTTCTTCTTGGTCACATTGCTTCAGAACATACCGGTTGCTGTTGCTGCATGGTGACTAATGCTTCCTCACCTCCTTCTATCATTTCATCCATCTTTCTATGCATCACACTAACAGTGCATGAGCATCTGTTTTTTTTATCTGTGGATTATTTTGTTTTTTTCATCTTTTTTCATTCCATTCTTGCCTCTTCTTTTTTTACTGACTGTCTTGAACTCATATGGCGGCTATAAACTGTACTTACATCCGTGGCCTTAAAAACACCATGTTGCTCTTCGGAGGAAAGATAATTGAAACTGCACTTTTCAAGTTTTTGTACTATTATTAGACATGTAATTTTCCTGACACTAATTGAGAGATATATCTGCAAGAAATATGCCTAAAATATACACTTTTTTTTCTTATAAAATTGATATAAATTTAACCCTAAACGCTTGATGTTGAAGAATTTCATGGTCATTTTAAAAATTCACATTATTTGTCAACTACCCATAGGCTCTCTGTATTCCTGAAATCTGTTATTATAACTTTTGTTGGTGTGTTTTATACAGGGGAGAGAATTTGGTTTCAAGACAGCCTTTACCATCCATCATAACACCCTCTCAATAAGCATGGCTTCTCACACCTGGTTTTTGCAATGTCATTTTAACCCTTTTTTTGCCATTCTTCTCCTTGAAAACTGATGAAGTGGACTAACACCTCCAGATCCAGATCAGATGATTGGTTGTTGGATGGTTTGGAAGTAATAAGACTAATGACATGTTTTTTTCCCTGTAGGCTCCCGGGACAAGCTCTGCTTGACCAAAATCAGCCCATGGGACTTTTTAAAGACATTCCAAAATGTTTATTTTTACCAATGTGTAACATGTTTACTATGGTTTCACTCCAGGGAATACAATATTTTAATAAGAAACTGTAAAAAATGAAATAACAATGTAATGAAGCACTTTATATTGGAGCGCTGCATATTTTAAAAAGCCTGATGCATTTTTCGTAGTGATGTCCTTTTTATAAGACTAAAAAAAACCCAGTTGCCATCTAGTGAAACACAGTATTAATAATGTCTAGAATCACTGTTTTTATGTCAATTTTTCATAACAAACTTTTTTTTTTTCGTTTGTGAGAAACCCACATACTGCAGTGCAGCACTTGTTCTTTTTATTTCTTTTAATCCAAATACTGAAGCATCTACGCTTTTTATTTCTTAATTTAAAAAAAAAAAATGCTTGGTTGTTATTTTACTAAAATAACATGTTACCATGTCTGAAGTCCGAGGGCCTTTCACTTCTGTGTAAAAAGATTGGTTGGTTGCTTTCCCTCCAATGGTGGTGATTTTAGTTTGTTTCTGAGTTGTGATAAAACTGTAAAGGTCAGTTTTTTTACTGCTGTGACTGTTAGTGACAGAAGAAACGGGGTCGAGTTACCTTAAACTGGGAGGAAGATGTTAATGGTTTCTAACTACAATCCACAGTTGCTGTAACTATGAGTATGAGTGACATTTACAACAAAAAGCACATACAAAAAAAAACCAAACAAATATATTACACATTATGTTGACTTAAACTGGTCAGTTACATTACCAGTCAAAAGATTGGAATCATTAAGATAATACAGTAAAAACAGTAATATTTGCGAAATATTATTACAAATAAATATAAAAAAATGCTTTCTGTTTGAATATATTTTAAAATGTAATTTATTCCTGTGATGGCAAATCTGAATTTTCAGCATCATTACTCCAGTCTTGAGTGTCTCATGATCCTTCAGAAATCATTCTAATATGCTGATTTGATGCCTAATAAATATTTCTCATTATTATCAATGTTAAAAACAGTTGTGCTGCTTAATATTTTTGTGGAAATTATACTTTTTCAGGATTCTTTGATGAATAGGAAGTTTCAGCATTTATTTGAAATAGAAACATTTTGTAATGTTATAAATGTCTTTAGTGTAACTTTTGATCAATTTAATACATCCTTAATAAATTAAAGTATTAATTTCTCTTTTATTAAATCTTACCGCAAATGTTTGAATGGTAGTGTATCACTGTTTCCATAAAAACATTAAGCAGCACAACTGTTTTCAACATTGAAATGTTTCTTGAGCAGCAAATCAGCATATTAGAATGATTTCTGAAAGATCATGTGTCACTGAATGATGCTGAAAATCACATTTTAAAATATTAAAATGGAAGTTATTTTAAATAGTAATATTGTAAAATGTTATTACAGTTTTTACTGTATTTGATCAAATAAATGTTGCCTTGGTGAGCATAAGAGACTTATTTCAAAAACATTAAAAATATTGTAATGATTTTAGACTCTTGACCGGTAGTGCACGTAGAAATGGTTTGTTAGCTTAACAGCTAATTCAGAGCAATTCATTCTTCGAAGAAATGCACGGCTACTCCTGTTTGTAAATCAGCAGTGGGGCAATTCTGGTGCTGTAATGTGGCTTGACATTGTCTGTGGTTGTTAAAGTAACATGACTTTGCCTCCTTTGACTGAAATTTAATGCATGAGCATCTATGATGGTGATTCACAGCATAAAGCACTGATCTCTCCTTGGGTGCGATTCCTCATCCAACATGTAGGGGTAAAATGGCGAAATGTTGCCTTTTCTTTTTTTGGGGAGATATGTACTAATGTTAGCTTTTACATAGTTTTACAGATTTATCTTTAGAGCAAGTAATTTATCATTTCATTTGTCCTCTTTTGCTTTGCAACCCATGGAGAATTTGGTCGCATTAAGCTAGACGTCTAGTGGCACCGACTTTCATATCTGCATCAAACTTAAGTCTTCCTAGTCGTGCAAAGTATCTTGAAAGGAAACGTTATTTTATTTTCTGCTAGACAGTGGGAGATGAGGAGAGTCACACAAAACTTGCATTTTGCCTTAACCAATTGAGTGAATGTCGCCCCCTGCTGGATTACATAGATTAGTTCAGTGCAACACAGGACTCAGAATGGAAACCGTTCACAAGCCTTAAACAGATCTAACCATTCACAGTAATTTAACTAACCCATCGAATGACAGAACGTGGTAGATGCGGCTGAGGAGAATATATCATTTATTTACGCACCGATGAATCTGCAGTCTATTGTTGTTTTTTTGTTTTTTTTCTAACAAATGTCAGATTTAGCAAAAATGTCTGTGATGTGTGCAGTTTTGTATGGATGTTTTGAACATGTCATGTTACATATTGATAAATATTGACTGAGGAATAGAGTTATTTTCTTTATTATTTTTATTCCATGTTTTCGTGTCTTGCATTGGAGGGAAATGTTGTGAATTGTGTTAAAATGAGGGGTTCTTTTTGGGAGGGTTCAGAAATGAACACAATGTACTTATGAGATATTAAGAGCATGAATTAAGAAAAAAAAAATCTAGGAGATTTAACATTTGCCACACACAACTTATGCTGAAAGCATGTTAAATATTGCACTAAGATGGCATCCATTAAACACAGAGATGAATTAAAGATATCTGTAAAACATTTATAGTTCAAATCGTCTTATAGCGCATTCAATATAGAGATGTTTCATAAATGTTTAAAGAAAATCTCTGTCAACAAAATTGTCTTTTAAATGCTTGACGTTGCATTTTCTGGTTACGCAACCCACAGTTTTATCAGGTAACAAACTTGATGACTGTACAAATAGGTTGTGATTAAAGATGAATGGTGGAACTTGCCTTTTAGGGTGAATCTCACAAAAGCATGTTACCCCAAAATCAAAATAAAAAAAGAAATTATTTTGCATGAAGAAAATTAGAATCATTAAGGTTATTTGTAATTGTGACATTATTTTCATGAGAATTCGGAGGGAAATGTGCTTTTTCATTTTCATTACTTTAATGCATCTGGATGTTTTAATTTTAATGGTTTTTTAATGGTTTTGGCCATTACTACATTAATTTTAATATTTAACAATTATTTTTTATTTAAATCAGCACAAAGGCAGGTATATGTGCCCTTATGAGGTATAAATGAAACACACACACATATATATATATATATAGATATATATAATATATATACACACACACACACACTATATATATAATCGATATATATATAATATGTGTGTTTGTGTGTATCCCTTTAATAAACTTACTCCATTTTTTTAATTAATGATGATTTTGAGAATTGTGCTTAATTGTCATACAATAATGTCACAATGAAAAAACGTTTTGTTTATGCAAAAATACAGGTTTTGTGAGATACATCTTTTAATGCTAAACTAAAATCAGTTTTTTTGAACTCAAAATGATTGAACTTAGGGATTTGGGCAGGAAAACTGATCTTACAATGGGTATTTACTGCCTAAGTTTTTTTTTTAAATTTTTTTTTTTAAATGGATACCAGTGTCATAATCACTGGAACAGGATCTTTTTGGCCTCAAACATTGGCTTTGGCTCACAACTCCACTTTATATTGCCAAATGTGCACAAAAGGTTATGTAAACAGTGCACAAACTCTCTCTTATGCTACCTGGTTGAAAACCAGTTAGCTTTTGTTTTTGTTCACAGCCTTTTTCTTCTTTCTCAAAATGACTGAAAGCATCAGTAACAGCTGTGACATCGCTAGTCCTGTCGGTGTGTATTAGAAAGAGACAGACGAGCTGTGCCTAGAGGCAAGCTAGTAAAACACACACACACACACACACGACCTGCATGCTCCTGACCTGGGATTTTTCTAACTCTTTAAAACAATGAGCCATTTTTGTAGGAACGTGAACTGTTTGGCATTAGAATACATGTGACTTAACACTGATAGAACAATAGCTTTATTATGCGACAAGCCACTGTTTTTATTTTTCGAGGTGAGATTGTGAGTCTGTTCCTCCTCTTTATTTGGGAAACTGTGCTTCTGTTCTTGTCACACGGGGGAATAGGCCAATTCTGTTATCAGATACAGTCATGGATAGGCAATACATCAGTTTACTCCTCTGGTGTGATATTAGCTATTAGCTCTTACCTGCAGTAAAGTTGTTTGTAACATTGAACTAAGTTTTTGTTGATTTGTTTGATTTTTATATTTATGATTTCATATGTATCCTGTTTTTTAAAATAATAAAATGGGGAAAAAATGACAATGTTTCTTCAGTGTCAGCTGTTCAGACAGATTTTACACTGGATTTTCACCAAATATGAAGACAAACTGGAGTTTTAAAGTTTTAGATTTATTATGTGCATGTTTTTGGAATAATATCATATTGATTTTCTAAACTGTGCATGAGGCTGATAATATTCATGTGTTAAATACAGTTGTAGTGCAGTACAAAATTTAAAAACAAATCTTTACTGAGGGGGGTTATATACATGCTACTGTTCAAAGGTTATGGTGTCATAAGATGTTTTAATGAAATAAGTCTCTTATGCTCACCAAGGCTGCATTTATTTGATCAAAAATACAATAAAACAGCAATATTGTGAAGTATTACAATTGAATATAACTGTTTTCTATCTTAATATATTGTAAAATATAATTTATTCCTGTGGATGTAAAGCTGAATTTTCAACATCGTTACTCCAGTCTTCAGTGTCACATGATCCTTCAGAAATCATTCTAATTTGCTGATTTGCTGCTCAAGAAACATTTATCAATGTTAAATTCTTTGAATCTTTAAGGAATAGAAAATAAAAAACAGCATTTATTTTAAATAGAAATATTTGTAACAAAGTAAAACTCTTTACTGTCACTTTAGATCAATTTAATGCATCCATCTTGCTGGATTAAATAAAAAAAAATCTTTTTGACCTGAATCCTTTGAACAGTAGCATAGATGCATATACGCATCTGTGCAAATACATAGGGCCTCAACACGCCCAATACTGAGGTCAGTGCAGCTTTCTGCTGCCCCTACTGTAAAAATGTATCTTTTTGTTCAAGCCATTTGTGCAGTCTTACGCAAAATGAAACCATCATTTACTCGCCTTCATGTCATCCTGATAGAAGCACCAAGAAGTAGTTGAGAGGTAGAGGGCAAGATTTTCAAGACAGGGATAGCTGCAGGTAATGGGTGTGCCGAAAAGTGAATTGGTACAACAGAAACAACCTCTAACCCTACCCCACACCCTGACAAACAGCTTTCAGGACCAATGATAAAGACCTTTTGACACGAACCAACCTTTTTTTGTTTTTTTCCTCATACAACCTATTATATGACTTTGGAAGACTTGGAATATAGTGCATAAGTTGTATACTTTAATTACTACTTAACGAGTTCGTTTGCCCATATAATCTTTAGGGTATTAGGTTAGCTAATTTGGCTTGCTGTCCACTGAGGAGGGGCTCGATGAAGCAGCTTTAACTCGAGCTCTGATAAACCCCCAGTGAATAAATATAGGATATGATTACATAGGGCAAGGTACCTGAGAGGAAGGTGGAGTTTGGAGAGGTGGAGGGATGCTGAAACAGCTGAGACTGAAGAGAGGTAAGCAGCTGCTTATAAACTCTGGCTGTTGATTGGAAGATTAGATAGGCTCGCTCCTCCCTAAATTACGTTTAGGAACTTCACTTATGCGGTGTTTGGACAGAAAAGAATCCATCTCCATTCAGTTTTACTAAAATGGAAAAGACTGACCATATGAGTTTGGAACAAAATGAGGGTGAGTAAATGATGAGTTCTTTTTATTTAGTGTTTCTCGTTCAAGCATTCAAGGCTTTTGGACATGCATCAAGAGCTTATGTTTGACTCTTCTATACCTCCTCTTCATCTTCACTAGCGAGGGTGTCCAGCTCTTTGTCTTTACACTGGACGTTTTCAGCTTTGTATGCTTTCTGTAAGTTCTCCAGCTCTTTAATCTCAGCGTGGAGACGTTCTAGATGCACGCCGCGACGGTTCCATAGCAGCTTCATGGGCAGTGGGTTCATGTCATTGAAGGCAATGCTTGTCAGCTTCCTGTGGAAAAGGAAGATGAGGTATATTGATTATATCTAAGAAAACAACTGCCTGTGGTTTGGAAAAGACTCCCCAAGCAAGCTTCTCTTTTTTGTTTTTGAAACCATGCCATACATGCGCTAAAAGCAGGAATGAGCAGGTGCACGGCAGGCACGCATACTATCAGGGGCGTGTGTTAAAAATAGCCACACCACAGAGACATCTGACCCATATTCTGTTTCTATTTGCATGACTGCTGCTCAGAAAGATGCAGGCTGCTTTGTTTTACTATGGCTCAATGAATTATATATATGGTGGTGATGTCTGACTGTGGCGAAAATAGCTACACTGTCTACAATACCAGGAGCTCCTTTGAAATTAAATGGAAGAGAGAAAGTGATTTTTTTTTAATCCTAGTTATTTTAGTACATGAAGTTAAATGAAACGAAAATAGAAATGCTGCCTTGGCAACTAGCTGGAATAAAATAAGTTTTTTTTTATATTTCAGTTAATTTTTATTTAAAGCAAGAAATGTTTTTTATGGTTTTAGTTAACTATAATAACAACCCTGTTTTAGGTACAAATATACATTTAGATTTATTAATATACACTTATTATATATAATATATACTATTTAAAGTACAATTTAAAAAGAATGAAATATATGATGCATAATGCTTTATAATAGATCTTATGTTTGCATATAAATAATTATGAATAATTTAACTCTTAAGTGTGTAAAAAAAAAAAAGCATTTTAAAGGTATTAAAATGTCATACAGCTATTCATAATGCCTTAAAATACACATTGTCCATTGTGTTTTATCATAAATAATATGTTATAATACTAGTCTATACGTTTAAAGACAAAAAATGCATTAAAACATGATACACACCAAATGTAATGGTATGTCCTGTGATATAATTCATCCTTAAAGGGGTAACCATGAATAATGTTATATGGTATAGTATAAGACTTAATGAATACATTCATTGTATAATACTTTAATACCTTTTAGAATGCATCAACTACAGAAAATATTACTATTCTGTAGAAGTTCCAATGCTGTACATTATATATTTACTATCTATCTATCTATATTATATGTTCCTCTTACTTTTTTATACACACTGTTTATAGTACTTTCTTTTCTATCCTTCATCTTACCTTCCATCTGCAATGGTGTTAGGGAAGATGCGGAGATACTGGTACATTTCGGCACTGTCTTGAATCTTTAAGATGTCTTCCTCTCTGTATTTGAAAAGAGCCAGTGCATATCGGAATATCACCTATGAAAAAGATGAAAGGGGGATTTAGCCCACAAAACTATTGCAAAATATTCAGAAACATCAAACTATTATTTGTTTGTATTCTGTTCAGTAATTCAAGAGAACCCAGTACTGATCTATACACCATTTCCCAGAATGCTCTGTCATAGATCCAAGGTACCTTGATGCCCTCATACAGGAAGGCGTCCCATACTTTAAACAGTATGCGGGTAGGCAGACTCTCAACGAACAGCACCAGGAACCATTCAACAGTGATGAGTGATACGTCTACTTTTAGGGCTTCCAGATGGGCTGTGAGTCGAGGCAGTTTCTCGGACATGAGGTCCTTTAGTACACGCTGGTCGGCCTGGAGAGATGAGAAGAAGAAAGTTGGAAGAAGTGTGTGAGAGAGAGAGACAGTAAAATGAAGATGGGCCAATTAGAGCTTGAGGAATATACATTTCCGCTCAAAACATCAGCCCACTTCTCAGACGTCACAGAGGATGCTTTAAAGCGGACATAAGGCTGTCATATTATACTGCTAGAAAAGAAAAGAACTAGAAAAGCATATTAGAATGATTTCTGAAGGATCATGTGACACTGAAGACTGGAGTAATGATGCTGAGAAATCAGCTTTGCATCACAGGAATAAATTACATTAAAGAAAACATTTTACATAAGAAACTTCATTCAAAAACATTTTTAAAAGAGTCTTACCAACCCCAAACTATTACACAGTAGTGTACAATGTTGTCGGTTTATATTTTTATAGTCGGATCGAAAATAAAAAATTAAACCTGACTATAAGCAGCAAGTTTTAGGATTAAGTATTAAAGTAAAACGATAAAAAGCGTATTTTAAGATTAAAGGGTTAGTTCACCCCAAAATTTTCCTCACCCTCATGTCATTCCACACCCGTAAGACCTTCGTTCATCTTAGGAACACAAATTAAGATATTTTTGATGAAATCCGAGAGGTATATGACTTGTCCATAGACAGCAATATAACACTTTCAAGGTCCAGAAAGGTACTAAATACATAATTAAAATAGTCGACGTGACTGCAGTGGTTAATTTTATGAAGCGATGAGAATACTTTTTGTGCATAAAAACAAAACAAAAATAACTTTATTCAACAATATCTTCTCTTCTGTGTCATTCTCATATGTTTACTTTGAGCGGCGACTCATTATTGGCTGGCTCCTGCGTCAGCATCACATGCATGCGTCGTGCTGCTCACGTGAACAGCTTCGGCCAATACTGAGCCAGCATTCTGACATAAACACGGAAGCCTTCACTGTGCTTAGTGCGGCAACTGAGTAAGGATAATGAGAGGGAAGGGAAGAGATTGTTGAATAAAGACATTTGTTTTTGCACAAATTTTTATTTTTTTTTTACAAAAAGTATTCTCGTCGCAGTGGTGCTTCATAAAATTAAGATAAACCACTGTAGTCACGTCGACTGTTTTGACAATATCTTTAGTACCTTTCTGGACCTTGAAAGTGTTTATTATATTGCCGTCTATAGACGAGTCATATACATTTTGGATTTCATCAAAAATATCTTAACTTGTGTTCCGAAGATGAACGAAATGTCTTACGGGTGTTGAACGACATGTGGGTGAGTAATTAATGACAGAAATTTCATTTTTGGGTGAACTAACCCTTTATGCAAAATATTTGCAATTTTTAAGTTCTCACCTGACAGCCCAGCAGGTCTTTAGTGTAGTAATTGCGAGGCATGATGTACTCCACAATCACTACCAGGCACCAGAAAGCATCTTCCTCATCCTGTAGTACCAACAGAGCAATGGCCGCCAGTCTGCACACAGTGGCATAAATGTTGGTATTTACCTTTTTTTTTTGCAAATAGGTGTCATAGCCCTACAGTAAACTCACCCCTAATCCAATGAGCCTGTAAGGCACCTTCTTAAGCAAGTTGTTGATCAACAAATGACCACTAGATGTCAGTATATCACATGAAATGGTCTATATAAGGTTAGCATGATGTTGGTACGGAATAGTTTGTTGGCAGTTTAGCATAGCAGATATCACTTTACATGTAGACTGATGGTAAAATATGTCATTTCTGTGCTACTTTGTAGTATTTAGTAATGTCAAAGGGGTGTACTCAATTATGACACATTAAAGGTCAAATTAAGCATGTAAATTTAGCAAAAAACTGTTTAATATTGCCTCATGTATTTCATATAAAAAAGTTTAGATTTATATTCAATAGTAGATTTAAATTAAATATACATTTAATATAAATATAATATTTATTTAAATTAAATTACATTTAAGATTTAAACTTTAACTTTGACATAAATTCTTGTTATTTGATTGTAATTACCTGTTGAGTCCCTGCACGTAGCCGATGGTGGGGTTTTGCCATGAGAACGCTTGAAGAACTCTCTCCAGCTTTTGAATCATGGGGCTTGAAGGAGGGGAAAAGTGTTGATTGGAGGTCAACGTACGATCCAGGTCCAGCTGGATCTGTCTGGGCACTAGGTGCGGTGAGGTTCTGCTGTTCTCGCAAAGATCCTGATAGCGGTTGGGATGACGCTCCCTTACTGACTTGGTTCTAGTCTGTATCATAAAACGCCAAAACTTCACGCGGTACTCTCGTGGTAAGCCTGTCCGGAGTAGACTCTTCATTTCTGTTGATGAAGACAGTTCAGCTTCAGGACGTCCGAACAGGAGCTGAGCGCAACGAGCCAACAGCGGCCCGTCGCATTCCTCGTGATTCAGAAGGTTTTGGGATCGGATCTCCAGGGCCTGGATCTTTGAAAGGAGCTTCAGGTCCTCAACTTTGTAGTCTATTGCGATCTTAAATCCATATTCATCGTAATCACTGTGGAATGTTGGGAATTGTGTTTTTTTTTTTTCCAACATAAACAGAACTTTGACAAACATTTATATGGTAAACTGTTCTATGATTTACCCTATCCTTCCTAATAAACATGATTTCATTGAAGCTCTACATTCTTCTTCTACATTCTTTTGGTAGGGGCCAGTTGTTTTGTCTAAGCAACAACTGATCTATATATGTCAATGAACCTAAGTCATTTATTTCCATCCAAATATGAAGTCTGGAATGGTTTACTATGCCAGATAAATGTGCGCAAGTGTGAATGAGAATTGAGATCTCCAAAGAAGATATGAACAGGGTGAGTAAATGAATTGTGGGTGAACTGATGGGACAGTGTTTACCTGATGGGGTTTAGTTTGATGACTGTGTTCAGGTCTGCCTGAACTGCATCTTTAATCACCTTCTTGATTGCGTCCCTCTGCTCCGGATTCAATTCCTCACTCTCCAGGAGTTTCTGGAGGATTCCCAGGTATCTGCTTTCCATCTGACAGTTATTGGCCTCTAAAACAGCACACTAGTACACACAAAGTAAAGCTATAGTAAATCTTGTTTCAAACATTTTTGTGACATTTACCATCAATTTTTTTTTCAAACAATCATGCCATAAGGTTCCTATTCTAAAAATGTAATTTCCCTTTAAAGTTGTATAAACACTAACTTTCAAAACACAAATCTCTCAGTTCATAAATGCCTTATTGAGTGTTCAGATGAAGAGGTTAGCTGAGCAGAACAAAGGGTAAAGACGTCTTTAAAGTACAGAAACAAGTACATGCTTGTTTTGGTGCAAGAAACCTTGACAGAAAAAAATTCACCTTTACTATCAGACTTTGCTCCTGTTCTGAACTTTTTCTCCAAAGCGTCGTCAGCTGGTAGATCTCGGAGTTTAGGTATTGGTTCTGGGTTTTATATGCTTTCAAATCATCCTGAAATAGAGATATGATCATGATTGTGTTTCCAGCAGAGCTGTAATCATGCTTGGCACAGTCATTTCAGAATCAACATATAATGCAAATAAACTGTTCATAAATAATGCACATTTTAAGTTTTTTTTTTAAACAAAACACATTTTGCAGACTTACATATGTGTACACACGCTATCTTTCAAAAGTTTAGTGTTGGTAAGATTTTTTTTTTTTTAATTGAAAGAAGTCTCTTCTTACCAAGGCTGCATTTATTTGATCCAAAATACAGTAAAAATGGCAATACTGTCAAATATTACAACTTGAAATAACTGTTTTCTGTTTGAATATATATTTTATTTAAAAAAATAAAATATAATTTTAAAATGCAATTTATTTCTGTGTTGGCAAAGCCATATTTACAGCATCATTACTCCAGTCTTCAGTGTCACATGATCCTTACATGATTCTTTGATGAATATAAAGTACAGCAGAACAGAATAGAATTTTTACATCAATGTAAATGTCTTTACTGTCGCTATTGAGAAATTGAATGCATCCTTGCTACTGGCCCCAACATTTTGAATGGTTGTGTGAGTCATGATTGCAAAACAAGACAGAAAATAAGGCTGCTTAATATTTTTGTGGTCAAAATTAAAACTGTTGAATGATAGATATTCTTCATTCTTTATATACAACAAAAATAATGTGAATTACAGTATGTACACAGTACATACATTTGTGTACTTTTTTCAGCATTCTTTGATTAATAGAAAGTTTAAAAGAACAGCATTTATTTGAAATAGAATCTTTTGTAACATTATAAATGTCTTTACTGTCACTTTTGATCAATTTAATGCATCCTTGCTGATTAAAAGTATATATATATAAAAATTCTTACTGACCCCAAACTTTTGAACGGTAGTGTATAATGTTACAAAAGCTTTCTATTTCAGATAAATGCCGTTTTTTTGCACTTTCTATTCATCAAAGGATCCTGAAATTTTTTACACAACTATTTTTAACATTGATAATAAGAAGAAATGTTTCTTGAGCAGCAAACCAGCATATTAGAATGATATCTGAAGGATCATGTGACACTAAAGACTAGAGTAATGATGCCGAACTTTTTAACGTCATTGTGTATATATATATATATATATAGATAGATAGATAGATAGATAGATATTGTAAAATGCTTTATTTTCTCACTTTCAAATGTTCATTCTCCAGTGTTAGCTGTTTGAAGGTCTCAGTTTCCAGCCCATTGGTGTAATGCTGGTCTTCCCCACAGGCTGCTAACTTCTCAGAAAGCTTCAATATCACTTCCTGTTTGGCCTGGTTCTTGTGCATCAAGAGCTTGACACTCTCTTGGAGTTCAGCAATATGGGAGTCCCTCTGGTTCAGATCCCTCCGTAGGCTCTCGTTCTCCTGCTGCAGGGACTCCAGATGGTCTCGCAGTTCGGCTGCACGCCGTTCACCGTGTCTGAGGAGCTCCAAGCGCTCCTGCTCTCCCTCCGCAGCTAGAAATTGAGCACAGGTACGTTTCTCCAGCTGAGCATCTTCCAGCACTTTATGTAGCAGCAACACCAACTCCTGAAAACATATGCATATGCAGGTTTTAGTTGATTATATGAGTAATAAATAATCCAGAAGGAAGATGAATGTGAAGTGGTGGTTAATGTCCTCACTTTACCTTCTGTGCTTTGACCTCTTCAGCCAGGGAAAGTTTTTCATGTTGAAGTCGAGATGTGTCTAGGTCCAGAGGTTTGAACTTTTCTTTGTAACCCTTCCTGTTTTGTGACACTGTGGATAGATTATTTTTTTGCAGGTCCTCACACTTGGCATTAGCAGGGGATTCTGGGGTTTGAGAAGAACCGGATGAGGGGACTGCTAAAGCTAAAGAGGAAGGTTGCTATGAGCATTTACATTTAAAACAGTTGTTTATTATTTTTCTGGTGAGAAAGTGGTAGCGCTTACTGGATGTCTTAGATGAAAGTGTTTTTTGGTTGACATTTGGGTCGTCAATATGGAAAACACTTTGTCTAATTTCCTGTGACTGCCGGTTACGGAAACTGTGCATTGTGTTCCTGTAAATCAATCACAGAGACACCTCTGAAGAAATGACAATAACAACTACATTTTTGCAAGAAAAAAGCCAGTGTAAAAGTTGCAACATGAAGCCATGTGTGTTGTGGATGGTTTCTAGGGCATTGCTATGTGGTTGCTAAGGAGTTCTAAGTCTTCTGAGTGGTTACAAGGATGTTAGGTGTTTGTTAGGTGGTTGTTTACTGGGTCAAATCAACAGAGCCCACTAGAGTTTCTAGATATGGCTGGGTCCCTCCAATTAAAGTATGAAGGGATTCATTGCCCATTTTATTAGTCATTTAAAAAAAAAGTAAAAGCACAAACCTCATGATTTGGATCGCATCCATAGCACAGTTGGTGCAAGACAAGTTGTGCAGAAGATTAATACTTAGGATTGAAATTGGAACTAATCAGTCATAAGTATGAGCAATAGTAAAAGCGATGCCTCCTTCATGTGTCTATTATATAATCAATTGAATGATTTTTGTCATTGCAGATGATGATGAAACAGTGTTTGTGATGATGTGTTTTATTCAGAAATAGAAGCAACTTCCCACTTCCTCACTGAGACAGATGTGAAACTACAATCACTTCCTAATCGTATATTAGACAGACTATACGGTGCAATCCCCACAAAACAAGCTTATTTTTCTAGGTTTATTAGTAATACCTTTTATAATATTAATAATAATATAATTATTTTAGATGTTTTTATCTTATTTTTTACTTTATTTACTTTCTTTTTCTTTTTCAAATTGCTGTTTACGAAGTTGTGAACTATTTGTGATTTTTATATGGGGCATTAACATTTTTCTTTTCATTTTATTTATTTGTAAATAAATAATACATATTTTATTATCATTTATTAATGTTTTAATTGAATATCCCTCTTTTCTGATGTTGTCTAATGTGAGAACCCCTCATAAGACAGCTTGGTCACTCTCATACACATAAAATGTCAAGAAGTATATGTGTGTGGTCTGACAGAGTAAGAGTCAAACTTCCCTAAAAAAATAATTCTAGAGAAATTTGGATAACACAGACTTTTTTTTTTTTTTTTTGGTGGAAGGTGCTGACGCAAATTTCCAGCATTACCTAATTTTCATTTTACTCTAGAAATATGCCATGATGCCAGTGTCCATTTTGTGAGAACGGACAGAGAAAAAAACAATAAGTACATGTACTCACTGTAGCTCAATTAGCGGATGTTTGATTGACATATTGAGGGGGCTTTTTAATCCTGGTGTAGGCAGACTGGCAGCTTCTTCACCAACCAGACCAGAGGGCGTCTTCACCATGGGCAAGAAGTCAGCTGTGTAAAAAGAAAGCAAAACCCATTGCATTAAATACATCTGATAGTCCAGCATAACTAGATGCTTTCAGATAATGAGACTTGTTTCTTATTTGTTTTGTAAGAAAATATTTTTTTCATGTTTTTGAAAGAAGTCACCAATGCTGCATTTATTTGATCAAAATACAGTAAAAACAGTAATATTATTAAATATATTTACAATTTATAATATCTTTTTTCTATTTTAATATATTTTAAAATATAATTTATTCATGTGATTTCAAAGCTGAATTTTCAGCATCATTACTCCAGTCTTCAGTGTCACATGATCCTTCAGAAATCATTCTAATTTGTTGATTATGGTGCTTAAGACACATCTCTTATTATTACCAACTGTTGAAAACAGTTATGTTTCTTCATGTCTTTATGGAACCTCTGATCGTGATGTTCTGTTCTGTCTTGCTCCACCTAGTTCTTTTAATGTCACAAGCACACAATGTTGTATTGTTTTGTGTGTTTATTATCACAGGGTGAGGTACATGTCTCAGCATGCCTGAAATTCCTGCTAGTCACTGAAGTGCTGTTTAAAGTAGAGATGCACTGATTGCAATTTTCTTGGCCGATTCCGATTTTTTTTTTGTGTGACCTGCCGATACTGAGTTTTACCAATTCCAATTTTTTTCAAAGAACTTGACAGCATATACAAACAAAAATCTACTTTGCTTGCAACTCACAAGCAAGTTGAGACTGAGAGGTGGCTTGTGCCCACCACTTAAAGGGGTGGTTGAATATGCTTTTACTTTTTTAACTTTAGTTAGTGTGTAATGTTGCTGTTTAAGCATAAACAACATCTGCATAGTTACGACACTCAAAGTTCAATGCAAAGGAGGATATTTTCTTGATATAATTCTCTGTTTAAGGACTACAACAAACGGCTGGTAGGGACTACAAAGAGCTTCTTCCTGGGTTAGTGACATCACTAACCCTAACATTTACATAAACCCTGCCCCCGAGAACACGCAACAAAGGGGTGAGGCCATGTTATTGCAATACAGTACGTAACACAAATGCAATAGCATGTCATAAAAGCAAGATGACAACATAAATTATAACCATAATTAAACTAAACTATACTTGTTCTGTCTTCGTGCAGCATATATTCTCTGGCTCTGTGGGCATTTTAGAACAGTTCCCACACGAGTGATAGATTATCATGACAGAATATGCTAATCAATGACTGATCAATGATAAGATAGTTAACTCCACATCAGCTACATACATTCATCAACTAACCATTCAGAAGCATCCTGTAGCAGTCTACATGTTGTCACTTCTTCCTGAGTCTCTCCATCATTGTCTGACTCCGGTTTGAACATAAAAGGCTGAACAGTTTGTAACATTTTCAGTGAGTCTGCCTGAGGTTATCGTAGCTGCTAATGCTAACAGGAGCTCTTGAAACTCTGCCCTCTTATTGAGAGCAGCAGCTCATTTGCATTTAAAGGGACACACACAAAAACTGAGCGTTTTTGCTCACCCTCAGAAAGTGACAAATTTAACATGCTATAAAAAATGATCTGTGGGGCATTTTGAGCTAAAACTTCACATACACACATCTTGTAAAAGTGGCATTATATGACCCCTTTAAATAGATCAGTTATGCGCAATACAAGCACTATTTAACCGGAGCGAATGAGACAAGGGAGTGAGAGGCGGGTGTGTGTCACTTCACCGTCGGAGAGAAGAGAGCGAGAACGTGCAACTGTCGTTATTGCCTGTGCCGCTAGCAACAAAACGGACCAGCTCGGAATCGGCAAGTCTGGCCGGTTACTGGCCCGGGCCAATCATGCGGAAAAGAGGAATGCTCAATCAGTATGAAAGATCAATATGCTAACCACTACCTAGCACAGAGTAAAACAAAAAATATGAATTCTGTCTCTGATAATACTTTTAGGCTATATTTGCCTGGTGGAGCAATATTTCAGATTTTCTACAGATTCAGCTGATCAGGCATTCACTTTCTCATTTCCTGCATTTGACTCATCCAACAGCTGTTTCCTAATGCCTGAATACCAGAGCTTGTGGTTGGAAGGGGGTGTCTGTGTAAAAGGTATGCAAGTGCTTCTAGCACAACGACAAGTCCAACCCTATTTGGATTCCTGTAAATTATGTATTTATGCAAGGAAAAATAGAAGAGACTGGGAGTGATTTGCAATATTAATAAGTCAATCCAGTCATCTGCATATAGCAGATATACATTAGAAAGCAATTTTATATCAAATTACTGCTGCCACACTTCCACTATAATTCCCAAAAGGTTTCTGTGCCTCAACCATATAACTGTCACATTCCGGGTCGCAATAAAGGAAAAGGATCTTTTCGCTGAGGTGTGGATCTTTATTTAACAAAACTCGAAAAACTAAGAACACTATGAAAACCAAATAACCGCTATACACACGACGAGACCTGACAATGTACGGAAAGAAACCCAGAGCTCAAATCTATGAAATAAACAACAGGTGCAAATAATAATCAAACAATGAGAAACCATAGTAACTAACAGAAACACAGCAAACAGAACTAAACACATGTAAATCCAAACAGAAACGCAAATTATCCCTTACAATAACACATTTTTTACTGAACAAAACTTTTTTTTTTACGTAACATCACAAGTAAGCATTAAGTTCCTTTGCCTCAAACCCTTTCAAAAACTTTTTTAACTTTCAAACTTTCAGTTAATTTGTGGGACATTTGCAGCAGACCAGTGTTATTTTAGTATTATTTATGTACTATTATATTATTTATTAATCTTTTGGGTCACAGTTTATATTAGGGGTCTTTAAATATTATGTACAGTACTTACATAAAAAAGTTAGGTACAATGTACTTATTGTGTTCATGTTGTATTGCAAAACATCTTTTGCTGCCACTGAGGTATAGTTTGGACTGGTTTGGTGGTCTGGTTAGGTTTAAGGGTGGGTTAAGGGATAAAGGAAGGGTCAACAGCATATTTATAGATGTAACTACAGAAATTAATTGCAGCTGTAATTACATGCAGGTATAGAAGTATGATGTAAAAACATATGTACACAATAAGTGCATTGTATCAAATGATTAATTTAAATGTTAGTACATAGTAGTTAAAAACACTTAATAAAAAGTTAGACCATGTTTTGAATGAACTTTTATTTTTATATTTTCAGTTTTTCATTTTAATTGTAGTTTTAGTATATTTTGTTATGTGCTTTGGTCATTTTATGTCACATAAAAATTAGGGTATATTTTATTGTATTTCTGCTTTATTTCAATAAACGCAAATGAAATAGTTTTAGTTAACAATAACAACACTCCAGCATTTATTCAAAAAATATCATTTGCATGTGAATGTTCAGCAGAGTCTGTCACAGGGGTTTTCACATAGCTCTATATTTTTGTAACTCAAGATGTACTAATGTTTCTGGTAATAATTTATAATAAGTATAGACTTCTATATTTGTGTCATGTTGCCTATTTAAATTACTAATCTGTGAAAGCATTATGTAATATAATATTATTTTTTTTTCAACATGAGCGTGGATAATGGCTTTTTGCACAGTCATTTAAATGCCTCCTCTTGGGTTAAGTGCACAAGGTGAACTGAGCTCAGCAGTCATTTTGTGTTCAGTTCTAACCCCAGATTGTTATCTAAGTGCTACACAGCACTGATATGCGATGCTAAGTTGCACAGCTGTCCTGCGACATAGTGAATGAGATGGATATTGACATTCATCCCACCCTTTCCCAGAATTACTAAAACTTTTAAAGTTTGCAGATGATTACCAGTCTTGACATTTCCTTTCCTGTCACACCCAGCTGCTGCAATAGATAACAGAATGAGTAGATCTGCTAGACAATACACGCACAAACATAGTTGGAGACTGTCCTGGTGAACATTCTACAAATAAAATATCAGACTGTGTTGCAACTTGCAACCTCCCCCTTGGGCTAAAGAACATGGATGACTAAACTAAAACAATACAGCCAGCTGAGTAACATGCTTTCTGATTTGTTGCTTCCAGCTGCCCCATTTGAGCTAATCTTGTGCTTTCCACCCTTTATCCTTGGCTTCCTCAAGTAAATGAGTTCCTCAAGTAAACGAGTAATATTGTTTAGTAACAATGGCCTGGATATTATTTTGAACACCAAATGTAGTTAGCAAGTATATTTATATATAGTAACATATAATACCCAGATTATCATCTGAATGAAGAATTTATAATAGTTTGAAGGTGAAGAAACTCCTCCGGCGATAAAAACAGTCAGTTAAAACATTATTTTGGTGCACAGATTCCAAGCATTCTAGAATAATCCTCAAGTTCTGACTGTGTTAGCTGATCTTTCACTTTCTATTAACTTATCACATGACTAGCCAAACTGAACTTTCATTTGAAAAAACTAAGTACATTCACCCTCAGATCATATTTCATAAACAGTGTAATTTCCAAAGTGCAGTTAAGTGCTTTTCAGTTTTCATGTGAGGAATGCTAGGTTTCTTATTGCCTTCCTCAAGGTCTTGTATTACTAAGCTGAAGAGTAAAAACTCTTACCAGGGCAGTTTGCTGATGGTGTGCTTTCCACTGTTAGGTTGTCTGGTTTTGGCATGGACTGGCGTTCGGCTTGCTGCTCCCTGTATAACGCACGTTTCATCTGCAGCTGTTGCAACCAGTACATCTGCGCATCTCTGTTAGCTGCCTGAAAACAGAATGATGTTTGAAAACACCAGGTCACTATTGTGGAGGATTTCTAAAGCATTGTTGTCTTACTCAAAATGCTCAGCTGTTATTCCTCCATACTTAACCCCAATGTTAATAGATCAAATGAGGAGGAGAGACCCTTTAAGAAGTCCCACATATTTAATATTTAGGGTGGCCTTATTTTAAAAATTAAGAAAAATGGGTAACACTTTATTTTACAGTGTCATTGTTACATATGTTACATGTAGTTACTATTGTAATAACTATAAATTATGCATAATTACATGCAACTAACCCTAAATAAAACCAAACCCTAATCGTAACCCTATAGTAAGTACATGTAGTTATTTAATATTACTCAGTTCTTAAATGTATAGTTACAGTGTAACAAAGACACCTTAAAATAAAGTGTAACCAAAAAATTTTCTGTTCAGAATACACTTTATCAAAATGTGTACTCTCTGACCTAATTTCAGCACTGTTGATACTCAAGTATGTGATGCATTGTAATATGAAGTGCAATCATGTGATCAGTGTGCCCTTTTAAAAAGTAAGGACTGTCTGACCCTACTGATAACAACAAGCTTTTTGGAGACAAGAAAGAAACGGAAAGAAAGAAGGAAAAAAAGAATAAGTAAGGCTTTATATTCCTCCCTCATTTAAATGCCTGAAGCTTGTTTTTTGAACAGCAACTGACCTTTAGAAACTTTTATATTATATCATGAATTGTCATTAGAAATCATAAAACTTGGTTTCACTTTTGTTTTTTTCTTTCATTTTAGTCCAATTGATGTTTTATGGACATTCCCAGGTCTTTAACCTAATAACATTTCATATTTATCAGAAGATAAACACATGAAAGTCACATTGTCATTTTTTATTCATAATTATCACAACCATGAGGCACATATTCCCTCCAATATAATTAAAGTTTTTTCCCTGCATAGTTGCCATGTTCTTCTCATTGATCCCATCCCAAGCAGCTTGCCCCCCTTTTTTGCTTCAAAAATCACAGTTCATGGAAGCCTGTTATTACAAACCAAACCATGTGATAACATTACCTTGAGAATGAAAGTGCGCTCTGGTGTCTGTATATGAAAGGTTCCCTCCTCTCCCTGCAACGGGTAACTGAACGTGGCACGAGACAGATCCACCTTACCCAGAGGATTGATATCCTGTGCCATGCGGTAGTAAAACAGCTGACAGCTCTTCTCCTCGTAGGCAAACCAGCGGGATTTCCAGGCTTTGAGAGGTCCACCCTGCTTGTTGAGGTAGCCACATAGTTTAGTGCCGGACTGAGTGGGTGTCCTTCTGAAGGTGGCAGAGGTCCCATCAGGCTGAGCAGCATGGATATTGGTGTCCATTTTATCATGTGACCCATCTGACCGGCCCAAACTCTGCTTTTGGGGTTCCACAGCGCCCACACACTCATCTGCTGGAGATTTGTGCATGTCTGGTGGAGGTGGAGTGCTGGAGCTTCCCTTGGTCTCCATCTGGTTATCTCAACAAAGAGAATAAGTGACATCAGAAAAAAAAATTCTCAGAGTAATTAAATTATGTCCATTATGTGAATATTTCATGCAGTAAAATATATGTATACTATACTATTACTAATACACTAAATGAACAACTATCAATATTAGGGTAAGATGGTAGAAGATGCTTAAGAACAATGTGTATTTATTATAAACATTTTAAATATTTAAATATAATCTTAGTATGTGCAGGATGTTGATATATCAGGCAATATTATATATATCATATATAAGTCATTAATGCTACATACTAAATCAGCTATTCTGTTTAAAATTGTGATTTGATAATTTAGTTGAATAAGTGAATAGCTAATGAGAGACAAAGCAGAATCCCAGTAAAATAGATTCATTTGAAAGTTAACTTGATTCTATGATATATATGTGACAATATTTTAATTGAAGATATGTCATAATAGCAAAACTGAATTCAAATTGAATGATTTAACTCAATTAGCCAATAGGTTTTAATTATTTTCAAAGATGTCTGAAATTATGTACATCTAAGCATGGAATTTAATAATATCAATCTCATTAATTACTCAATCTTTTTACTTCAAAATAAAAACAATATCTTACTCCACAAATAAAATAAAAAAAACATTAATGTGTCCACAAATCACCCCATTAATAAATAGACACCAAAAAAACGTTGATATTCAACATAAAACAGTGTCACAGATCACTATTTTCCAGAGACACAAAATTAGAGCAATTAACCTTAAAAATTTTGGACTAACTAAATCTTACAAATTTCTATACAGTTGCAAGAAAAAGTATGTGAACCACTTGCAGAATCTGTGAAAATGTTAATAATTTTAACAAAATAATGGAGATAATACAAAATGCATGTTATTTTTTATTTAGTAATGTCCTGAGTAAGATATTTTACATAAAAGATGTTACATAGAAGATACTTGCATGTTTACCAGAAGACAAATTAAATACAATTTACCTTGATCTTCAAATTCCAAATGTTTGGGACCTGGAGATTTTTTCTGAAGAACAGAGCTCAGTTTAACTGCTCATAATAAACAAGGGACTCATGAACAACCATCACAAAACAAAAAAACTGTCCTAGATCATCCAGGAAACCACACACAGTATTAAGAACCAATGGTTCACAAACTTTTGAACGGGGTAATTTTAATAAATTCAGCAATTTTTTTGTCTTATGGATTATATATAAACATCTTTTATGTAAAATATTTTACTCAGGACAGTACTAAATAAAAAATAACATGCATTTTGTATGATCTCTCTTATTTTGTACTTTTTCTTGCAACTGTATATATATGGTATAGAGAAAAATATTAAGGTCATCTTGGGACATCTTATCCTACTTAGAAA
>RJVU01021200.1:3043947-3063715 GCA_003731715.1 Anabarilius grahami | reverse complement strand
GACTATACATTGTATGGCATGCAAATACCACTTTCAAACGCATTACACACAGTACACAGCTAGGCTATCTCATTTCAGTTTCCAGAAAGGTTTCGCAATTAAATATCACCAGCATTTATATACAACTCCAGTTAATTCTTTAAAGTAAACTTTATTAATAATTCATTAACAAACATTATACTTTATGTCAGTACACCATATACGTTCAATATAGTTTCAAATTGTAAGCTGCATGGCATTTCAAATTATTTTAATGTACATTAATGTACTGTTAAACATTATATAATGTAAGTTAATGGTATTAATGAAACAATATATAAAATAGGTAGGCTCTAACCATTCTCGATATTTTAAAGTCATTTAGTCAACACCTGGTAGTCACACGCGCGCATTGTTCGCGGTCTCAGTTGTGATAAATAAACTGAAACAAAACACAATATTTACACAACAGCAGTTGATAATAATCACATACCTTGTCTTTAAAAAGCTTAAAGGTTCTTTAGTCCATGTGTTTGTCCAGGGCGCGTCTATATGGCACTATAGATAAACTCGCACACTGCTACACGAATGATTCATATTCCTCACAGAGTCCCAGCAGTAAGGAAATCAGGAAATGTCACACATCAGGAATATGTAAATGTGGGTAGTATTGCGGACGTCTTTAGGCAGGCGTGTCATGAATGTAATCGTCTTCGTAGACTGTTTTGAAACACTGCTCGTTTCATATGTATGTGTATACCATTTATCTGTCGGATAAACCTGTCAGAAACTTGTTTTTACAGTCAGGGCGTTTTGCACATAAAACATATTTTGTACATAAAATAAAATATATAAATTCCCCCCTAACTATGTCCGACAAGTGAACGAATCCCTTGGGTCGGATCTTTTCATATTTTCAATGAATCAGTTGAAGAGGTTCACAAACCGCCTTTTCGGAAGTGTTTTTTTTCTCGGTAAGTGAGCTTATCGTAAGAGCATTAATTTTTGCGCCTTGACTGACTGTATGACAGTTTTGTCAATAAACACATGCAATAAATTGCATGTTGAAACGTTTGCAGCCAAAAATAAATAAACAAATAAAGGAATTTTAGTATTGTTTATAAAGTAAATGCAAACTGTATTATTTACTAAGATTAATCATGGCTTAAACAAACTGACCTAAGAGTCATGAGATTATTACACCCTTATTTTATAGCACTAAATCGAAAAAAGTGCCTATAGGTCTTTGCTTCATTAGCGTTTTGGGGAATGTGGTTCCGAATCGCTGGCTTTTTAACCGATTCTTTGAAGAACCTAGTTCAAAAGAACCGATTCATGGAAATGAATCTGACGTCTCGATTGTTTCCTCCACGACGGTAGAGCGCGCATCTGTTCATGTCACCACACAGCTCCACTTTTTCTACGATGTCAGAGGCTGCACTGACAACATCGTGCATGTGTTGTGAATGGATATGCTGCAAATGATAATTTATAGAAAGGAATACAAACACAACAAGGTAAGTGTAACTAATCGTTGTGCTTTTATATATGAAAAACAGCAGCGTTTGCTGCGTAACGTACTTCTTTTAGTCATTGACTGTCTTGATTTTGTGCCATAATAAAGACAGACTGAAAGTCAACGTTTACTTTCCATTTTATAGTCCTTTAAATTATTCTCGTATTGAAATGTGTTATTTACTGGATGAAGAAGAACTTGTTATTTATTTAAACAGATCTATTTTATCCAGTTTGATAGCACTGTATTGAGAAATTACAACCATGTGTTGTATTTGCACTATGGCAATAACTTGTTTTTTAGATATATATCATGTGTTTGTTTTTCTCGAGTTACCTTGTAAATACCATGATACATGAATTTAGTAATCACTTAATACCATACCATGGCATACACTATCATTTAAAAATTTGGACAAACTTTATTTTTTTAGTAAAGGGAAGTGACCAACAATCTCTAGCATACATTGGTATCTGTTTAAAAAAAGCATCCCAGGATGCACGTCATTAAGTTGAGGTGGATACAATGCCTTTGCCACTATGTCATGCATGCTAGAATATTTCTTGTAATCAAATCAATCAGTACAAAATTCAAAAACTGCACAGTTGTTTCAGATCTCATCTTGATGAAAGCATCCACCCAAAATGAGAAACCTCAGTCTGCTGCAGCGCTTCAGATGTGTGGATCTTCCAATCCCGGGATCTCCACAGTGTTTCTCCATCAGAAGCGAGGCTGGAACAGTGCTGGTGGCCTCCGAACTTGCCATCACAGAGTACGACCCACGGAGCGGAGAGGTATTTCTAGATTAAAATTAAAGGGTTAGTTCACCCAAAAATGAAAAAATCTGAGAGATTTCTGTCCAGCTATGCAACTACCACTTTGATGCTCCAAAAAACTGCTCAAATTCATATGGATTAGTTCTACAATCTCTTTATGAACTTTTTGGAACATCAAAGTGGTATTTGCGTAGCTATCAATGGAGGGACAGAAATCGTTTTGATTTTATTAAAAATATCTTCATTTGTGTTCTGAAGTTGAACGAAAGTCTTGCATGTTTGAAACAACGTGAGGGTGAGTAAATGATGACAGAATTTTCATATTTGGGTGAACTAGCTCTTTAAGTTTCCATATGGGTTCAAACCCCAGAAGACTGACAGACTGACTGACTGACTTCAAGTGTTTAGTCCAAATAGCTATACATTAATCTTACTGTAAAATGTGCTTTCATAGGTTTATAAAGAGGTTTCACTGACAACAGATGACTATCTCCCAGAGGATGGTAGTGGACTTGTAGTGGCGATACAAGATCTGCCAGATCAGGAGTCAGTGTGTGTGGCCACTGCCAATGGTGATGTTCTTCTCTACAACCTCAACACCAGTCAGGTGATCATTCATTTGATCTAAATGCTCTTACATTTAAAATGATTTTATAAAACATGCTCTTACTGTGCTTTATTAATTTCTGTCTCACAGTTGGAGTGTGTTGGCAGTGTGGACAGTGGTCTAACCGGTATGACTTGGAGCCCAGACCAGGAGTTGGTGACTCTGACCACAGGTCTGTATCTCTAGCAATGTTATTTTCGAATCATTGAGATACTTTAACAATGTTAATTATGGTTTTATTTAACTGTAATAACCCTATCTCTCATCATATTTCTATGCAACTCAATTAGTTCTGATTAGAAGTGCATAATAATGACATTTTGCATTGTGTCCATTTGTGTCTAATATGGCATATCAGGTCAGGAGACCATTATCATGATGACCAAGGACTTTGAGCCAATAACTGAGGTTGCAATCAATCAGGACGACTTTGGTGAAGGTATAGCTAATAAAAGTTTTTATTTAATGCTCCATGTCATGCTTTCATGCAGGTGACTTGTGTTCACTGCATATGAGCAGATATAGTGCCTGATTGATGATTTTGCTTCTGTGCATCAGATAAGTTCATCACAGTTGGTTGGGGGAAGAAGGAGACTCAGTTTCATGGCTCTGAAGGCAAGCAGGCCGCCCAGCGCAAAGCAGCAGTAAGTTTTTGTTGTGTTTAGTATTGTTCTGTTTTACCAAACCACCCAAATGTACCCTGCAAGTATGATACTGAGCTGAGGATCATCAGGAGACCATTGGCATTTCGACCTGTTTTGACTATGATCCTTCTCACATAGTTCTGATCCACTTTCACAGGAAGTGCAGCCTGCCCTGCCGTGGGACGACAGGAAGCCAAGAATCACTTGGCGTGGCGATGGGCAGTTCTTTGCCGTCAGTGCTGTTTGTCCGAATACTGGTGAGAATTTCCCTTTTTACTGTTGTTGTTACATGGAAAATGTTTGTGACTGTTAAAATATAGCTGCATTTTTGTTTCAGGTGCTCGAAAGGTTCGCATCTGGAACCGAGAATGTGTCCTGCAGGCCACCAGCGAGGTCGTTAACGGTCTGGAACACCCGCTCTGCTGGAAGTAAGATATTCTGAATGTCTTTTCATTTTTTAAACCATTTTGGGAAAGTGAAATTATGCCATTTCCCACACTTATACCTGTTATTTCATTATCAGTCATTATCAATTAAAGGGTTAGTTAGTTCACCCATTAATTACTGTCATTAATTACTCACCTTCATGTTGCTCCAAACCCGTAAGACCTGCGTTCATCTTCGGAACATAAATTAAGATATTTTTGACGAAATACGTAAACTCTCTGGCCTCCGATAGAATGCAACACAACTTTCAAGGCCCAGAAAGGTAGTAAAGACATTGTTTAAAATAGTCCACGTGACTACAGTGTTTCAACCGTAATGTTATGAAGCTACGAGAATACTTTTTGTGCTCAAATATAAACAAAAATAAAGAATTTCTTCTCTCCCATGTCAGTCTCCTATGCTGATCACGTAGTACACACAGTGCAGCACTTCTGTGTTCTACGTCAGAACGGCGACTCATTATTGGCCAGCTCCTGTGTCAGCATTACACGCAAGCATCATGCTGCTCACTTGTACAGCGTCGGCCAATACTGAGTCGGCGTTCTGACGTAGAACACGGAAGCCCTGCACTGTGTGTACTATGTGATCAGCGTAGGAGACTGACATGGGAAAGAAGAATTGTTGAATAAAGTCATTATCTTTGTGTTTTTTTGCACACAAAAAGCATTCCTGACGCTTCATAACACTGTGGTTAAACCACTGTAGTCACATGGACTATTTTACCGATGTCTTTTAATACCTTTCTGGGCCTTGAAAGTGGTCATTGTGTTGCAGTCTATCTCAAAATGGGAGTGAGTAATTAATGACAGAATTAGAATTTTTGGATGAACTTACCCTTTAAAGTGCTGTTAGTTCTGAAGTGTATTTTTCTTGTAGACCCTCTGGCAGCCTGATTGCTTCCACACAACGGCACCCTAACAAACACAGTGTGGTGTTTATGGAAAAGAACGGACTGTTACATGGAGATTTTACTCTGCCTTTTGGAAAGGACCAGGTCAAGGTAGATATTAACTCCTCTATATATTTTTTAAAGATTCAAGCTGTAAATCATGGGAAGTGAATATAAAAATGGTTTGTGTGTTTTTCAGGTAAAGGAGCTGCTGTGGAACAGTGACTCTACTGTACTGGGTGTTTGGATGGAGGACTTGAAGCCCGGAGAGAACGCTCCCAACACATACAGTATGATTCAAATCAAACTGTTTTGCATATTCAGTGATGGGGCCAGTAATAATCAGTGGTGCTGATTATGGCTGCATGATTATAACTGAAATCGCTTTGTGCGATTATCACATCACAAAGGCTGATTTAATTAAATAAATATATGTGCTGCATGTTTCAGGGTGTTAGTCATTATCTGCCAGTGTTTTCATTGTCTCACATTGTCACTTTTGAGTCAATTTAACATGCATTTTGGAAAGCAACATGTTCCAATCATCTTCCCATATTTGTAATGAGAAGAACTTCAGACATCCATAAATATAAATTTTGTAATGTAATATAAAAGTATTATTATTATATTATTTTTGTAAATACCTTTTTTTTTTTTTACAGTAGAATATTACACTAGTGTTTTATTATTATATTTCTTATTTTGTTTTTATTTACTGTTTTTATAAAAAATTATTGTTATTTTTAATATAATTTTTTTTTATATTGTTTTATTATTAAGATTTTGGACAAATTGTGCAGCCCTAAAAACAAGCACAGCATACCTAGGATTTTATTTTATTTTATTTATTTTATTTTATTTTATCGCAATCAAATCGTACTTACATTCCCCCACCCCCCCAAAATCATTCAGCCCTTGTGATAATACTCATTATCAGGGTTAGGGCTTTATCACCAAACCTCTGACCCATTTCTTTCACAGTTCAGCTGTGGACGGTTGGGAATTATCACTGGTATCTGAAGCAAAGTTTGCATTTCGGCAATGAGCCCCTCAGGGCTCCTAGATGTGTGTGTTGGGATCCGGAGAAGCCCTTGCGTCTCCACCTTCTGACTCGAGGATGGGCCAGCTACACCTACGACTGGAGCTGGAGCACTCAGCGCAGCCATGGCAATGATTGCCATGACAACGCCAATGTGGCAGTGATTGATAGAGGTAGGCAATGCCATTGTCCAACTTTTGAATAATTGACGAATCTCTGAAATATTGTAAACAATGCACTATTTCTCATTTGTTTAGTAAACAAAGCATTTTAGTAAAGTCTAACAATTGATGATTGAAGTGAATGATTTCAGTGTTTAACTAACATGTTTTGCAGATAAAATTCTCGTGACAACCTTCCGCCAGTGTGTGATCCCTCCACCTATGTGTGCATTTGAACTTCAACTTCCTGTTCCTATCAACTTGGTCACCTTCCATTCTCAAGCCCAGAGGACCAATGAGCTTGCAGCTCTCACAGCCGATGGGCATATTTATGTATACGGTGAAGGTGAGTCACACTCGAATTTGAAACTTATATCTGAATTTGAAACTTCAAACTTTATGTAGGATTTCCCATTTGTATTTGTACAGGTGGTGGAGTTGAAAATGGAGGTTTACCCAGAGTTCCTGGCTTTAAAGTCATCACCGCACCATTAGTCTTAAGAAAGACATACAGGTACAGGATAATTTTGAGTTTCCTTCAGAAATAATTCTAATATGCTGCTTTGATGGTTAAGAAACATTTCTTCTACACTGCGTTCCAAATTATTATGCAAGTGACATATCAGTAAGATTTCAGTACAATAAACATTCAGATTTTAGTTTTTCTAAGAAAATGTTTGTTTGTTTATTTATCCATGTCTTTTTAGATAACTGGTATCAATCTCAGACAAAATAATTTGCCAGATCTATGAAAACCCTACTTAGAGGTTGTTCCACATTATTAAGCAAGTCACAGTTCTCATGCAATATGGGGAGGAAGAAAGATCTTTCTGAAGATGAAAAGCATGAAATGGTGCAATGTTGTGGAAATGAAATGAAATACATGAAGACTAATTTTTAAATAGTTTTATTCACTGACTAATGCCGTACTACGATGGATGGTCTAAATGGATGGATTTCTGGATGGTTGGTGAATGGCCACCACGTTCCAACAAGACTGCGACGTCAGCAAGGAGCTGGCGGGTGATGATTTGGGCTGGAATATTGGGAAGTGAGATGTAAGGTCCCTTTAGGGTCTCTGAGGGTATTAAAATGACTTTTGCAAGATATGTGGAGGTCATAACTGGCCATTTTCAGCTATGGTATAAAAAGAAGGATAGTGCCTTCTAAAAATTCAATGTACTACAAACTATCCCATGCTGCAAAAAAACACCACAGCAATAAAACTGTTTGAAAATGTATTTCTACACCCACTGTAAATGTTTCTCTTTGTGAGGTTTGGTTAGTGGTGGCTGAAATGCATCTTTAAGCACAACTGCCAGCCTGCATGAAGAGCTTCTTGAGACTCCAGAGACACCAGAAGCTTCATATATCTGTTTGCTGATCAACACTGGCTTTTTTATAGCTGCCCTTTTAATACAATTATTTTTTTTGACAGGAACTTTCCTAAATAAACCTTTATCAACCTTTATCTGACCGAGTTCTGCTGTGCTCTATATCACTCACAAATTGTATGATAATTCGATAATCTCCATTCAGTTTCACACAATATTAGTTGTTTTTATGCCTTTTGCACAACATTGGACCATTTCATGCTTTTCATCTTCAGAAAGATCTTTCTTCCTCCCCATATTGCATGAGAACTGTGACTTGCTTAATAATGTGGAACAACCTCTAAGTAGGGTTTTCATAGATCTGGCAAATTATTTTGTCTGAGATTGATACCAGTTATCTAAAAAAATGGATAAATAAACAAACAAACATTTTCTTAGAAAAACTAAAATCTGAATGTTTATTGTACTGAAATCTTACTGATATGTCACTTGCATAATAATTTGGAACGCAGTGTAATTATCAATGTTTAAAAAGCAATTTTCCTGCTTAATGTTTTTGTGAAAACTAATTATATTTTTTTCATTCTTTTATGAATAGGTAGTTCAAAAGAACTGTCGCTTTTGATCTGTAAGGCATTCTTTGTTGAATAAAAGTATTTATTTCTTAAAAAAAGTTCTGATGTCAAACTTTTGAATGGTAGTGTACAATATATTGCATTTATTGTATGTTTTAATGCAGCTGTATTTTTATTTTATTTTTTTGGACAAATTTAAGTGATTTAAGGGCAAAACTATCAAGTATTTTAAGGCATGTGCTTGAGTACTATGGATTATTTTTTTTTTTTGCTAATTTCTCTGCTGCCTTTCAGTCAGGCAAGCAGATTTATTGAGCACTACTGTGTAACATGCAGCCTGTATTCGGTGTACTGATGCAGAATTGCATATGTGTATTACATTTAAAAACTCCCTATACTGTGCCTTGTCTCTTATTATCATCTAATTTAGCTCTTATTTTCAGTTCCTTTTGTTTTAGCTCTTATTTAATTATTTTTTTAGTCTGTTTAATATAATTTCATTATATACAGTTTAGTTTTGTAATTCTTTATCCAATGTTTGTGTTATGTAGCACCATGGTCCTGGAGGAACTCTGTTTTGTTTCACTGTGTACAGGCTGTATAGAGCTAAAATGATGATAAAGCTACTCTGACTCTCTGACTCTGACTGCAGGGTCGCCGTGGATCAGGGAGAACCTCTGACACTGCGCTTGCTGCTGTGGCTGAGTGAAGATTTGTTTTTGGCTGTGGCCCACGGAGGAAGCTTGACACGCCTGTTGAAACTCACCCCATCAGACAGCCAGGACCCCAAGGACACGCTGGAGATCAGGTACTGCCGCTAAAATAACAAACTACTCTGGTCTTGTTCACATTTGTATTCAGTGTAGCTCACACAAAGACAGAGTGATCTAACAAGCATAGACATGAGCTCAGGGGCTGAGAATTATTTAAACTTGTGAATTTTTTTAACTCTGCACTTTTTGCTGTGCCTTTTCTTACATTTTTGGTGTTGGTCATTTCTCAGGTCAGAAGTTCCTGTGGATGGTCATGTGATCACCTTATGCCACAGCCTCAGAAATGGCACTGTGGCCCTGCAACTTGAAGATGGACAGATCCGGAAACTTCTTATGGGTCAGTCAGTTCACTAATTATGACAGGAATTGGAATTGGCTGTTACACAATTTATGTTTAATCACTTGTCTTTTGTTTTTATTTTTAAAGTAATTTGAATATGAATAATTTAATGATGCATATAAAGACTATTAATGCTAGAATATTCCATACAGAATCTTCTGAGCTCAGTCTAACTGAATGGAAGGATTCTACTGGCAATACCATCAACTTTCCCCGGCCTTGTGTTCAGACAGCACTGTGTTCCCTCAGTGGAGAAGTAAATATATATTCTCCAGCCACAACTGACTTTTGAGTCATGCTTTGTCCTTAATTGACCATAAATGCTTCATATTAATTTGTCTTTTAATAGGAATATTTGGTAGGCCTCACTGAGAGATCACATCTCTACATCGGTGACTCACTGGTAGGTGTAAGGGTAGGGACACACAAAACCGACGCCAAAGCACTGCGCCTGCGTTTAAAGGAGATAATTGTCTATTATGCAGATATATTCGTCATTCAAAAATGGAAAGCAAAACTAAGACTGCAGGTATACAAACCATAAACAAAGCAATGCTTGCTTACCTTTTTGAATATCAACAATGCTGATCACATTCTTTATTCCACTCCTCTCATGTTACTATGAAAATATTTGCGCTGGAATGCGCAGGTAAGATGACGTAAAATTAGAACAGCCTTCTGTCTGTGCCGTCATGACTTCTTTGCTCGCTTTTCACTTTTGCTCTTATTCTCGTACACTGACTCGTTCTCTAAACTGAATAGCCAATCAGAGTTCTCTCTCTCACTGACTGCCCGACACAGATTCTACATGCTGAATCGGCCAAAAAACAAAAAACAGATGTCCGACTAGAGCTAACGGTTGTAACGACAATGACAGTGGCCGTCGGCTTAGTGTGTCCCTGGCTTTAGGATCCCAAAAAATGATTACAAGAATATAAATTGCATTACATTTCTTGTGTTGGTGACAAAATCTTGGCTGTTAATCTCATCAGAGTTTCACTTCCACAGGTGGCTTCCAATATCTCCTCATTTGTAGTTTATGACGACTTCCTCCTGCTCACCACACACTCTCATATGTGCCACTGTCTCAACATAAGCATGCTCTCTGTTAAAGGTAAATATACACAACTGTTTAAAGTTTGGGGTTTGGTCAGATTTTTGTTTTGAAAGAAGTCTCTTATGCTTACCAAGGCTGTATTTATTTGATGGAAAATGCCGTAAAAACAGTAATGCAAAATAGTATTACAGTTTGAAATGTTTTTTTTTTTTTTGTATATTTTGTAAAATGTAATTTATTCCTGTGAAACATGTATTATTTTATTATTATTAATGATGAAAGCATTTGTGCTGCTTAATATTTTAGTGGAAACTGTGATACATTTTTCTTTTCAGGATTCTTTTATGAATAGAAAGTACATTTGTTTTGAAATACAAATGTTTTGTAGCATTATAATAAATGTCTTTACTTTAACTTTTGATCAGTTTAATGCATCCTTGCTAAATAATAGTATTAAGTTATTTTATTATACCGACCCCAAACTTTTGAACAGTGTTTTATAAACACTATAGGGATAAATTAATGTAATTATGCATGCATGATGTTATTGGTGTCCCTGCATAGGTCTGCAGTCAGCTCTGAGCTCAGATGCCAATCAGAATGATGAGACTGTAAGAAAGGTGGAACGAGGCTCTCGTATCGTTTCTGTGGTTCCCCAGGACACCAGACTCATACTGCAGGTGAACAAAGTGATTTTTTCCACAATGTACAAGTAGTTATGTAATTATTTTCTAGGAAAAAAATTACATGGGATCTGAGCCACATTTAAGGGTCAGATTGTTATAGACACTTTGGTGGTGGGATCTTTTAAGCTGAAAGCAAATACCCTAGCAACTGCATTGCTAAAAATTGATAACACCTAGAAACCGTACAGCAGCATCCTGGCATTGTGGTGTCAAGTTTTCGTGGGCAAGCACCATTCACATTTTCTCCAATAAAAAGTCTATTTGTATTGTATATGTATGGTTGTAGGTGGATGCATGTCTGTTTTTGGTTATTTTGGAATTTTTTGTGGTGTGTTTTTAAATATTTTTGTTGTTGTTGTGTGTTAGATGCCACGAGGGAACCTGGAAACCATTCATCATCGGGCTCTTGTACTTGCTCAGCTCAGAAAATGGCTTGATGGGTATTTTTACATTACAAAAAAATTTATTTTATTCATAATGTATTGTATTAACATTTTAAAATGTACATATATTATTTTAAATTTATTGAAAAAAAAAAAATTAGGAACTGAATTTAAGTGAACCTGATTTGAATTAATTTGAATCATTTTAATGTTTTGTTTGTTTCAGTCTCAGATTTAAAGATGCTTTCGAGTGCATGAGGAAGCTGAGGATCAACCTCAACCTCATTTATGACCACAATCCCTCTGTGAGTGACCTCACTCTGATGTCATTTCCTTTTACACTAACATCATAATGCATTCTTCTACAACTGTGGTATTCAAATGGCGGACCGCAGTCCGGTTCTAATCCCCGGCTTGTTTCCATCCAGATCATTGGACATAATTGCGCCATTTTAACGTTTCTACAGTTTAAAGTGAGCAGCACGTCACAACAACAGAGCTTTTTCAAACCACAAGCACTCAGGGCCATTCATGGTGATGATCTTTCGGCGGTACATCATCTAATATTTTTATCCAAATGCGCTTCATTCAATCCTTTTCCGCTCTGTGCGCATTGATTTTCTAAAGATGTAAAGCGCCACACCAAGAGCTGCAGATGATGCACTTATTTTAACAACTTGGTGAGCAGCAAAATAGACACTTCAGCCAAAACTCTGCAGAAAACGAGAATGCAGCAAATACAATTATTTTTATACTCCTACCATTTAACTAAACCAGGTTTGTGACAAGTTAATGCATGATGCCTTTAGACCTTTTTTTCTCCCCATACATTTAGTATTAATAATAATCATATTAAGTGCATTTCATAATAAACAGTGTTATAATTTGGAAAATTATTTAGAGATGCAAGGGAAGACAAAAAACTTTCTTTTCTGCTCATGATGAGAGTTTTGTTTATTAGACTATGTAAAAAAAAATTTTTGTTTTTAGAAGCCTGGCTTATTCCTTTTAGCAAACTATAAAAATGGTCCATACATTTATGGAGGTAAACCCCATACCCTCAGTATGTTTTCTCAATCCCAAGGCCTTCTATTTGCCACACATGTAGTCGTCTAAAAAAAGAAAACAAAACAAAAAAATAGCCTGATTAAACATCTGATTTAACCCTTTTTATATTCATATCCAGTTAGGATATTTACTTATTGGTAAATATTGGTAAAAATTCTTAGACCACTGCTTTGGCTCTCGGGACCCAAGATTCTCATATTTGATGATTATTTTGAGTGCTTAGGGTTTTTTCTTTTACAAAGTACTACAGCTGCCCCGATGGAAGTGTATAACTGTTCCAAAAAAGTATTGTCCGGACCTCTGCAAGGAAGGAAATATAGAGATTTGCATTTCCTTTCAGAGAATACTACTAAATGAATAACACCACTGCCCTCCACCTCCATTCCATGATTCCTCTCACAGGTGTTTCTTAACAACATTGAGATGTTCCTGAAACAGATTGACTCCATCAATCACATCAACCTGTTTCTCACTGAACTCAAGTAAGTCTTTAATACAAAAGCATTAATTAAATCTCTTTTGGTGTTGTTTTCATGATTTATCTATTAATTTAAATAATTTGTCATTCTTAGAGAGGAAGACACCACCACAACAATGTACCCAAGTCCTTTACGCTCAGACTCCAGTTCTGCTTCAGGTAAAGGAGGAAAGAAGGTGGACATCGTCTGTGATGCTTTGCGGTCCACAATGGAGACTCTCGACCCACAGAAGTCAGTTCCTCAGTTATAAATGTTACTTATGTTTTAATAAATTTCAGGAAGTATAGTATAGCCTTTTTACTTCCTTTTTCGATTCCAAATAAGATTATATTACATTTCACACACAGTGCAAGCCAAGCTCTGTTCTTCCTCCTCTGAGATGCTTTTTATCTCTACACAGATATTGTTTATGTATTCTTACATCACACGTGAAAAAAACTGCACCAGAACTGGAAATCGCTCTACAGAAGGTCCATGAGTTGCGAGGTGAGCCTCAGTTCACTCAAGCCCACTAAACAAACATGTTTAATTATGTGTCTGTTACATCTGTGTGCTTTTGTGGTTAGTGAACCCACCCAGTGGCTCCAACAGCGTGAACGCAGAGGAAGCTCTAAAGTATCTTCTTTTCCTCGTCAACGTGAACGAGCTGTATGAGCACTCCCTCGGCACCTACGATTTTGACCTTGTGCTCATGGTGGCCGAAAAATCTCAGAAGGTCAGTCAAAAGATACCCACTCTGAAACTGTTAGTATATATTATATTATATCATCATGATAGATTTGTATTATATTATTGAAGTAAAAGAACAAAGTTCGTAGGGAAGGAAGATGACAAGGGTCGGCTTTGACTGCTGACTAAGATTTTATTCTCCTCAAAATAAACAACAATGCACATGCACAACAAATCTCAAACATCAAAATAAGCTTTGACTCCAAAAGCTCCTCTCCAGGATCGAGTGTTCCCAGTCAGCAGTCCCTCTCTCTCTCACACACTCCTGCTTCTCCTGGCGTTTTATCCTTTCTCCACGCCAATCACTGTAATCAGAGACAGGTGTTCGTTATTTGCGTTTAACCCGCTCATTCACCACGCGTCTCCCGACGCTCTCCCCCGCTGCAGCGTTCGCTGAACCACGCCCCCCTCGCCACAATTATGAAATGAACAAATGCAATTCTTTAAATACATAATGAATAAAATTCACCTTTTCACACATAAGCAGCCATGTCAAATATTTGTATTACTATAGAACAGTATTTTATAAGCAGCCATTTCACATTTGAACTTTGTGTTAAGTTATATTATAATATAAAAAAATACCATTCAGTAAATACATAATGAATACAATTTCACATTTGATATTTATATTATATTATAGTATATGATATTAACACATAATGAGTAAAATTCACTTTTCACATAAACAGCCATTTCACAAATATGTATTATATTATATTGCATTATTTTATGTTATAAAACAAACTAATACAGTTTAATAAATAATGAATAAAATGCATAATTTCACATATACAGGTCCTTCTCAAAAAATTAACATATTGTGATAAAGTTCATTATTTTCCATAATGTAACGATAAAAATTAAACTTTCATATATTTTAGATTCATTGCACACCAACTGAAATATTTCAGGTCTTTTATTGTTTTAATACTGATGATTTTGGCATACAGCTCATGAAAACCCAAAATTCCTATCTCAAAAAATTAGCATATTTCATCCGACCAATAAAAGAAAAGTGTTTTTAATACAAAAAAAGTCAACCTTCAAATAATTATGTTCAGTTATGCACTCAATACTTGGTCGGGAATCCTTTTGCAGAAATGACTGCTTCAATGCGGCGTGGCATGGAGGCAATCAGCCTGTGGCACTGCTGAGGTGTTATGGAGGCCCAGGATGCTTCGATAGCGGCCTTAAGCTCATCCAGAGTGTTGGGTCTTGCGTCTCTCAACTTTCTCTTCACAATATCCCACAGATTCTCTATGGGGTTCAGGTCAGGAGAGTTGGCAGGCCAATTGAGCACAGTAATACCATGGTCAGTAAACCATTTACCAGTGGTTTTGGCACTGTGAGCAGGTGCCAGGTCGTGCTGAAAAACGAAATCTTCATCTCCATAAAGCTTTTCAGCAGATGGAAGCATGAAGTGCTCCAAAATCTCCTGATAGCTAGCTGCATTGACCCTGCCCTTGATAAAACACAGTGGACCAACACCAGCAGCTGACATGGCACCCCAGACCATCACTGACTGTGGGAACTTGACACTGGACTTCAGGCATTTTGGCATTTCCTTCTCCCCAGTCTTCCTCCAGACTCTGGCACCTTGATTTCCGAATGACTTTGGACCACTGAGCAACAGTCCAGTGCTGCTTCTCTGTAGCCCAGGTCAGGCGCTTCTGCCGCTGTTTCTGGTTCAAAAGTGGCTTGACCTGGGGAATGCGGCACCTGTAGCCCATTTCCTGCACACGCCTGTGCACGGTGGCTCTGGATGTTTCTACTCCAGACTCAGTCCACTGCTTCCGCAGGTCCCCCAAGGTCTGGAATCGGTCCTTCTCCACAATCTTCCTCAGGGTCCGGTCACCTCTTCTCGTTGTGCAGCGTTTTTTGCCACACTTTTTCCTTCCCACAGACTTCCCACTGAGGTGCCTTGATACAGCACTCTGGGAACAGCCTATTCGTTCAGAAATTTCTTTCTGTGTCTTACCCTCTCGCTTGAGGGTGTCAATGATGGCCTTCTGGACAGCAGTCAGGTCGGCAGTCTTACCCATGATTGCGGTTTTGAGTAATGAACCAGGCTGGGAGTTTTTAAAAGCCTCAGGAATCTTTTGCAGGTGTTTAGAGTTAATTAGTTGATTCAGATGATTAGGTTAATAGCTCGTTTAGAGAACCTTTTCATGATATGCTAATTTTTTGAGATAGGAATTTTGGGTTTTCATGAGCTGTATGCCAAAATCATCAGTATTAAAACAATAAAAGACCTGAAATATTTCAGTTGGTGTGCAATGAATCTAAAATATATGAAAGTTTAATTTTTATCATTACATTATGGAAAATAATGAACTTTATCACATTATGCTAATTTTTTGAGAAGGACCTGTAAGCAGTCATTTCACATATTTGTATTCCTACAATGTATCATTTTATTTTATATTACATTATTTTATATTATAAAAATGAATGTACAACACATTAAAAATAGAAATTGGGCATTATTGACTGACATTGTTTCATAACACTCTATAACAGGCAGTTCCAGAGTAAACAGCTTTTTTGATAATGATATTGATCTAGTTTAAGCACACGTCTGTTGTGGACACTGTTTCGCAGTGGTTTGTCACTATTTCTTCTCAAACATGTAGGACCCTAAAGAGTACCTGCCCTTCCTGAACATGCTGAAAATCCTGGAGCCAAACTATCAGCGCTACACTATCGATAAACACCTCAAAAGATACAGGAAGGCCTTACATCACCTCAGCAAGTGTGGTAAGGGCCTTGTAGGATGTGCCAAGTGAATACAACACCAAAAATCTTCTGTTGTCTCCCTGTTTAGTTCTCTTGTTCTACCTCATGTTTTCCAGGTGAAGAACACTTCACAGAGTTGTTAAACTTGGTGAAGGATCAGAAACTGTACAGTGATGCTCTTGAGCTCTATCCTTCAGACAGTGAGCAATACAAGGCAAGTTTTATAGATGGTCCATATTTTTTATTTGTAACATTTTTCACTGAAATCCGTTAGTGTATATACAGTACAGTCCAAAAGTTTGGAACCACTAAGATTTTTAATGTTTTTAAAAGAAGTTTCGTCTGCTCACCAAGGCTACATTTATTTAATTAAAAATACAGTAAAAACAGTAATATTGTGAAATATTATTACAATTTAAAATAACTGTTTTCTATTTGAATATATTTCACAAAGTAATTTATTCCTGTGATGTAACTTCAGTGTCACATGATCCTTCAGAAATCATTCTAATATGCTGATCTGCTGCTCAAGAAACATTTAATGTGTACAATATTTTTTTTCAGGATTATTTGATGAATAGAAAGTTCAAAAGAACAATGTTTATCTGAAATCTAATCTTTTGTAACATTATAAATGTCTTTACTGCCATTTTTGATTGATTTAATGCATCCTTGCTAAATAAAAGTATTCATTTCTTTAATTTCTTTTCAAAAAATAAAAATAAAAATTCTTACTGACCCCAAACTTTTGAACAGTAGTGTATAATGCTACAGAAGCTTTGTATTTCAGATAAATGCTGTTCCTTGAACTTTCTATTCATCAAGGAATCCTGACAAAAAAAGTACACAACTGTTTTCAACATTGAAAATAATCATAAATGTTTATTGAGCAGCAAATCAGCATATTAGAATGATTTCTGAAGGATCATGTGACACTGAAGACTGGAGTAACGATGCTGAAAATTCAGCTTTGCATCACAGGAATAAATTACTTTGTCAAATATATTTAAATAGTACACAGTTATTTTAAATTGTAATAATATTTCACAATATTACTGTTTTTTACTGTATTTTTAATTAAATAAATGTAGCCTTGGTGAGCAGACAAAACTTCTTTTAAAAACATTAAAAATCTTAGTGGTTCCAAACTTTTGGACTGTACTGTATGTATATTTTTATACCATGGTCTGTCTGTTTGAATACTTTATTCTGATTGGCTGGAAGGTGTGCAATAAAACCATTTAATGCGCAGGTAGTTCCAAGTAGGGTTGCATGGTATATCGGTTTTTTTTTAAACGGTAGTATCTGTATCAATACGGTAGTACTGTAAGTAATGTTGTATATGCGGCAGATACACTATTTAAAACGTTCATTTGAACATGCATGTATGCTAGAACATTACAAAAGAGTCTATTTGAGTGCCGCTACTTTTCTGCAATCAGCACGATTGCAAATGTGATTGATTTTATACAACAGTTGAATAAACAATTTGTTATGAAATGATTGTTTAGACACAACATTGTCAATATTGATGTTTTCACCTACGAAAATAGTTCTAAACAAAGTAGAACTGTTGCACTTCTCTGAGCAGCTGTGCTTTGTTTAGTTTCTGAATGAATCTGTGTTTTCGAACAAATCGGGCAAATCAGTTATTCACTGAGTCATTCATAAAAACAGTCACTTGCTTCATTCCTGAATAAATCAGCCGTTTTGATCGAATCGTTTGAATGAATGATTAAGTTACTCAATCATTAAGACTTGCTGCCACTTACTGGCAGTTTTAGTTTCCCATTTAAATGCAGGCCTATTATTTCATTTTTTCCAACATTTCGTATTTCTATATTCAGGGTTTTATATTTAAAATAATCTCATTACATTATTTATGGAATTGTAATTGCAGTGTAAATGCATTAATACCACCTAAGCAGCATTAAACTGTCAGAGAAAATACATCTAAATGTCACTTCAGATGCAGCTTCTGTGTCACTTCTGCCGTGCTAAGATGGATTTTGTTTACACTGATTTAATGTGATTTGTGACAATACCCAGTTTTTCATTCTTATTTATAAAGTATTCTGTTTTCATTTACATTTTGGTTAATTTTGTAGGTTTGATTTGTGAATTTTCACAGTACTGCATGGTATTTTGATATACTACTTGATATCGTGATGCTTCATGTGGTATATTATTGTGAGATATGTTTATGGTATTGTGACAACCCTAGTTCCAAGTCAGTTTAATCACCATGCTGCGTTCATTGAAGCGCACACACACATACACGTAGATCGCACTGCTGCACAGACAGAATCAGGAGCACTGAAACCTGTCAACACTGCCCTGTGACTTTTATTAATAAATTAACTTTAAATAGCAATGCTGACATGATCTTGACCCTTATGATGTCATCAGACCCTTAGCGTGGCCTATGGAGAGCATCTAGTTGAGCAGCAGCAGGCGGAGCAGGCAGGACTGTTACTATGGAGATGTGGAGAGAGGGCCCGTGCCCTGCAGGCCTTCGTCAGCTGTACAAGCTGGAGACATGCCCTCGCCGTGGCAACACACATCCCATTGCCACCAGAACAGCTGGCACTGCTTGCCCGAGACCTGGCAGGTAGACATTTCTGTTGTGTATCCATGTTTCTTACTGAGATTATGAATATCCGTAAGCCATCTTGTTTGTCTAATGTTTTCAGAGAAACTTCTGGAGGCCAGAAGGCACAGAGAAGCCGCCCTGTGTTTGGAGCAGTATGCTAAGGTATATTTCATAGACATAGTCATTCTGTTCTCCATTACTTCAGAAAAGACTCAGAATGCTGTCTGCTGTGCTAATGTCTGTTTGTTGTCAGGACTGTGAGGAAGCGATATCCGCTCTGATACAGGGAGCTGCATGGGAAGAAGCTCTGAGATTGGTAAGCCTGTTCTTTTATGTGTGTCCTTCTTTACCATTTATTGTTATCAGGTTATAATGTTTATTATTGTTAGGTAAGTTAAGGTAAATTTAGGTGTCTTTCTAAAAAATGGACACTTGGAGACCCCAAAAATAAATAAGAAGAAAACTTTTCAGAATTAAGTGTACAGTATGTATACAGTGCAACAGCAAAGAGCTTGTTTACATTTTAGACATGTGAAGTTGCAATACTCAGCAGAACCACATGGAGATGCCAAAAAAAATGTCCTACTACAGTACACGGATCCATTCAGAATTACCTAACACGCCAACATACACATAACGTGACTTATAAAAACATTATCCAGAATGTTTGTGGAAACAATGTAGTGAATATACTGAAATGTGTCTGCATAAATACAGTGTGCGATCAGTGTGTCGAGAGCGCACATACAGGGTTTGTTTGCACATCGATATAACAGACTCGTGCTTACTGTAGGACTCCTGTATGTCACTGGCTGCTATCGTCTTTACCTTGATTACAGTCCACATCCATCAAAACTTTACTTGCGAGAAGCTGGTTTGCTTTTTCCAGCCGAGAAACGTAGTGTGCGTAATTTTACCGCATTAAGGACTTTGAATTAACTGCATGCGTTAACA
>RJVU01021200.1:3003186-3043301 GCA_003731715.1 Anabarilius grahami | reverse complement strand
CTTGGCACAATGCAGTCAGGCAAGTACCGTTCTCCTGGCAACCGCCAAACCCAGACTCATCCATCGGATTGCCAGACAGAGAAGCGTGATTCGTCACTCCAGAGAACACGTCTCCACTGCTCTAGAGTCCAGTGGCGGCGTGCTTTACACCACTGCATCCGACGCTTTGCATTGCACTTGGTGATGTAAGACTTGGATGCAGCTGCTCGGCCATGGAAACCCATTCCATGAAGCTCTCTACGCACTGTTCTTGAGCTAATCTGAAGGCCACACGAAGTTTGGAGGTCTGTAGCTATTGACTCTGCAGAAAGTTGGTGACTCCTGTGCTCTGTGCGCCTCAGCATGCGCTGACCCCGCTCTATGATTTTACATGGCCTACCACTTCGTGGCTGAGTTTCTGTTGTTCCCAATTACTTCCACTTTGTTATGATACCACTAACAGTTGACCGTAGAATATTTAGTAGTGAGGAAATTTCACGAATGGAGTTATTGCACAGGTGGCAACCTATCACGGTACCATGCTTGAATTCACTGAGCTCCTGAGAGCGACCCATTCTTTCACAAATGTTTGTAGAAGCAGTCTGCATGCCTAGGTGCTTGATTTTATAAACCTGTGGCCATGGAAGTAATTGGAACACCTGAATTCAATGATTTGGAGGGGTGTCCCAATACTTTTGGCAATATAGTGTAGATATATACTGCATATTGTGTGTGCGTGTACCATAACTTCTTTTCTTTTTTATTTCAGATTTATTTGTACAACAGACAGGACATCATTGAGACAAATCTGAAGTCTGCTCTTTTAGATGGTAAATGATCACATCATATCTTGGCATTGACATGTTTATTTTCTATCATATTTTATCATATTTTGTGCTGCATCTTAACTGTATACTTGGTTGCCTTTAGCTCACAGTAATCAGACGTCCTTCCTAGAGTCCCAGAAGGCTTTGTTCATCCGCCACAAAAACCGTCTTGCTGTGGTCCGAGAACTTAAAGCCAAGGCCAAACTTGAGTTATTTGGTAAACAGGAAGTTTTATTTATATCCTTTCATATCATTTGTTTTTCTGAAGATGGTGGATGCGTCCTTAAGAATATTAGATGTTTGATCTCACAGAATATTTTTAATGAAGAGTTTTGATGTTAGTGTATATATATTTTGATGTATTCCTCAATCACATTAAATGTTCATCAGTACACTTGGTTTTAAACTATTTCCTGTTGCTCACTGTCAGTCTCTTCCTGTTCTATTTCAGATGAGGATGGTGCTGACTGTGCGGATGCTGAACTCTACTCGAAGGCCAGCAGCGTCCTGACCGGCAGCCATCTTGGCTCAAAATACTCTCGCAGCAACTCTCGCATTTCATCGTGAGTGACATCACTGCAAACACAAATACAGAAACACTGTGATTCACTTAAATCAGTGGTCTCAAACTGAGCTCCTGGAGGACCACTGCCCTGTAGAGTTTATCTCCAAACCTAATTAAACAAACCTGATCCAGTTAATCAGAATTACTTGAAACTTCCAGGCAGGTGTGTTGGAGCTTGTTGGACAGTGGCCTCCAGGAGCAGAGTTTGAGACAACTGTGTCAGCAACTCAAATGTCAAGCCAAGTTTGATGTAGAAATTGAAATTTGTTTGCAGGAGGTCGTCTAAGAATCGAAGGAAAGCGGAGGGAAAGAAACACAGTCTGAAGGAGGGAAGTCCATTTGAGGACATCGCCCTCCTGAACGCACTTATTCAAATCATCACCATTGTTGATAAGATGAGAGGTGGGGGGAGTCAGTAGGAAATATCAGTTACATTTCCATTTTGCTATCAATTGTAATAATCCAGTGGGATTTTTATATGCACAAGGAGTCTGACAACAGCGGGTACACTCCACACGGAGATCTGAGATAAATTTAAGAAACCTATACCTAAGTAAAAAAGAACCTCTATACCTCTGAAAAGTTTTAGGCACTTGTGTAAAAATGCTGTAAAGTGCTTGTTGACGTTGCCATAGTTCTTCTGGGTTTAGTCTGTCTCAGTTTTTTCTGTTTCTTCATGTAATCCCAGATGGACTCGATGGTGAGATCAGATCTCTTTGTGGAGCATACTGGCTGTTGTCAGACATTCGCCAAGAGTCAAATGAGAGTAAAAATTGGCGTTGAGTATATGAAACGGTGTCAGTTGCCAGTTGGCCAGTCACATTTTTATGAATTCAAACAATGCAATGTTGTGAGAACATGAACATAAACAAACATGAACAATGCTCTGGACAGTTTACAGGCCAATTCTGCAACATCACATGCATGCCAATTTAAATATTCAAGTACAAGAAGACGCGAAAGGGACCACAATTATCGCACGCTGTATGGGAAGTTTAAATATCTGAAGCATGCACAGAAAGCCATGTCACAGACAGCGTCAGGCAGCATCAATAAATGTATGGATAACAGTTTAATGCTAAATTTGGCATAGTTTGACTCAATGTAGCTTCAGAGCTTTACAGAATTTACATGAATATGATCATTTTCATTATTAAGCTGTATTCTGTATGTTTGTGTACAACATGTGATTCACACTTATGATTGTTCTTGTCTGACCCTGCAGAGGAAGTTCACAGCCTGCTAAAAGCTCTGGTGCTCTTCCAGTTTGATGGTCCGGCCAGCAGCCTGCAGAGAGACTACAGTGACCTGCTGCAGCTCATGGAGACGGCCCTTCCAGAGATCTGGAGTGAGAACCTGCAGCAGGGCCAAACTCCAGTGAGTCACACACATACAGGCTCTCGTTAAACGGTTTTAGCATTTTACAGCTTAGCTCAAAGTTTTTAAGTGTGTATTGTTTGAATACAAAATGTTTTTGAGGTTATTGGAACTTTGTAAAATTTTTGTATTATTTTCATATTTATCTTTCAAATCTATTTACTATTTTGGTCAAAGTTGCTTAATTTTACATGCTCGTTTGTCTTATAGCTCTCCAACCCTTAGAATTAGGTTATAAAATGTACTTTCTGTTTTATTTGCAAAAGCTCAGTTTTTTGCACTTGGCTGTTGTTCATTTTGCCTAAAATTAAATATGACTGGCTAACCTCATCCCATGTGAAAAAAGAATCATAAATTTAACATGAATTTTGATAGCATAAAGTATGTACATTAAAAGACTTGTGAATCATGTTTCTTCTCTCTCCAGCTCACAGGTCCTAACTCAACAGCCAACAGCATTATGGCATCGTTTCAGCAACAGAGACCCGCTGTACCTCAGCAAGGTAAAGAGTAACTGGAAACTTTCAGTGAGGATGTTTCATTCATGTCATCTGTTTTAAATCTACAATAATCCTGTTCACTCCTCAGACACGGAAGCCCTGACTGCTCCGAAGATGAGAAACACCATCAAGTGGAAACTCAGCATTCTCAAATAGTTTGCATGTGTCTTTAGGCTTTTTTTTTTAAAATTTTATTCAAATAAAATATTTGCATTGTTTTATGGGATATTATGGAAGAATTAAAGATTATAAAATGTTTTTTTTTGTCTTGTGAGCTTCATTGTATAGCTGTAGTTATCCTTTAGTATAATTATATATTGTTCACAATCAATAATATTTGGTATTATTTTCAGAGCAGTATATAAGAATTGGAGCAAATGTGTTTTTGGTAACACTTTAGGGTCCAATTTCTACTATTAACTAGTTGCTTATTAGCATGCATATTTCTAGGATATTTAGCACATATTAATGCCCTATTCTGCATGACCATATTCCACATCCCCTAATTCCTACCAAATACCTAAACTTAACTACCTTACTATTAATAACCAGTAATTAGGAGTAAAAGTTGTAGTTAATAGTGAGAATTGGACCCTAATCTAAAGTGACATTTTTTTATTATTCAGATAAATATAATTTTTAATTTCTCGTAAAGTCCCATAAGCCAAACCAATGTCCTTCATTTTGTTAGGTTAAAATAAACTTTGCTTTTATAATAAAATTTGCTTTAATCTAGGCCTGACTTGTAATTTTTATGTAATCTTGAATGGCTATAATTGCTAATTTCATCCCTTAAAAAAAAATCCATCAGCATTGCTATCAGTGATACTGGCCTTCATTCATAGCACTTAGCAAAACATACCATTAAACGGTAACACTTCACAATAATGTTCATTAGGTAACGAACTAATAATGAATTGCACTTCTACATCATTTACTAATCTTTGTTAATGTTAATTTCAGCATTTACTAATACATTATATATTATATATACATTAATCAAGAGTGGTATTTGTTAACATTAATGCACTGTGAACGAACATGAAAAAACAATGAACAACTTTTTTTATTTAACGAATAAACCGTAACAAATGTATTGCTCAATGTTAGTTAATACATTGACAAATTAGGCCTTATTGTAAAGTGTTACCCCTTAAATAAATTGTAATATAAAATATTTAAATTGCTGTCTTTGTGGCATTTCAACCTGAACATTCTCTTATGATTACAACTTTTAATGTTACTTGATTAATCAGATATTGGTTTGACTTTTTTTTTTTAAATCTACTGCTCTAGCTTTTCAACATGCAACAGATACAACTTGCAGTCAAATGTTTTAATGGTGAGACAAAGCAACAGAATGACAAGAAAAAACAATTGAAAATGATCTATTGTTGGATCAAAAGAACAAAACTTGTTACTATAAATTACAGATGCTTTAATTTGCTCCATTTTTACTCTGTAGAAAAAAATGAAAAAGTTACTCACTGCACTTAAAAAAACAGGTATATACACAAAAAGGGTTAAAAAGAAGGCAACAATTTTATAATTGTATATTCCTGCCCGCCCCAACCAATCAGGATCCCCATATTGATGCCACATCTGTTGTTATGGCTTCCAGAGTTTGAGGAGCCCATCCTCACTGTATGTGGCGATTAAATTCTGGTGTGGGTGGTGGGCGATACCGATTACATCCTTCTCATGAACCTGTGAAGACACAGATCAAATAATCAGCATCTACAGCTTCTTTTATGCATGTTTAATATGAAAAACATATTTTTGAAATAAAGTATAAAAAAAATATTTAATTTATTAAATTAGTACTTTTTATTGGAAGTAAAAAACATTTTTGAAAAATATTTTCAAAATATTTAAACAATAAAAATAAATGTTTGAATTAAATAAACAATTTTTTTTAATTTAAATGAATATTTAGTTTTTTCTTTAAATATATTTTTTTAAATCAGTATTTTTTAAACAAATATTTGTATACTTTAAAAAAAATTAAAAAAATATTTGTATTGATGGATGGAAGTTAAAAAAAAATGTATAAAATAAATATTTAAAAAGAAAATATTTTAAATTAATTTTTTTTTTTTTTAATGTATTTTTCTTTTTTGAATGAAGGGAAAGATGGACTGAAAGAGGGCTTACGGTCAGGGTTCTCTCTAGTTTGCCCGTGACTGTGCTGAAACAGTAAAGCACAAAGTCCTCTCCGACACAGTAGATCCACTCTCCACGTGGAGACAGAGTACAGCACACAAAATCACCTCCTTCTCTCTTACCAGAGCTGAAACTCCTCACAATCTGCAACACAAAAACCATACGGAGACTTGCCAGAGATTCATAATGCACAGACGGACACAAATAATTCCAATACTGTCATCTCGTTTCATTAGCATAAGTCTTGACATCCTCACCTGGCCTTGCATGTTCATGATGACAACAGTGTTGGATCGGTTACACACAACAAAATGCTCTGGGTTTTTGGGGAGCTGGATCACGTTGTTAACAGTGATGTCTGTTCCCGCAGAGGTGCCTAGAGACTTAAATGTGCTGGTGCATTCTGTGGTCTTCATGTTCCAGATCTGGGAGTAAGAAAATGCAAAGTCAGAAGTTAGATATTCAGCTTTAACATTTTATGAGCTCTTTACTTAAGAAATTTGAGAGAAGATTTAACTAGTTAATAATTTTAACAACATTACCTTCACAGTTCCATCAGATGAGGCGCTAATGGCATGATGCCCGTCAGGAGTAAGCGTGGCTTCATTTACAAATGAAGAATGACCTCTGAACTCCTTCAAACACTTGCCTGATTTTAACCCATGAATCCTGTTGAGAAACAAACAAGTTAATTTTGCTGTGGTTTTTGTGAAAGCTGAGGACAGTGGTAACAGACGCTCACCTGATAGTCTGGTCGAAAGAAGCAGAGAGAATCTGAGTGCTGTCTTTACTGAAGCTGAGACAGGTGACGCCTTTACTGTGAGCACGCTCATACCGCCGCAAACACTGACCGCTCTGAATCTTCCACACCTGGACAAACAATACAATCCATCAATAAATCTTTAAAAATAATCAATACATCAGCCTTCCTGTAAAAATAAATTACATTTTATGCAGCAAATGTCATGTTCAGAAAAATGTTAAAGAATTTGGTCAAGATCTTGTATTGACAATGCAAGAGTGAAGCTCTCTGTAAAGTCTACTTCAGCACATCCCAAAGACTTTCAATGAATTTAAGGATTGGACTCAGAAGTGCCAATTCATATGTGAAAATGATTATTTATGCTCCCTCCCAACCATTTCACAATTAGAACCTGATGAATCTTGACATTGTTATACGTCTCTGAGCAACACACAGCGATGCTTTGTTTCTGAATGAATCTGCATTTTGAGTGAATCAATCAGGTGAACCAATGATTCAATGGCCCATTCGTAAAGAGAGCCATTTCCTTCATTCATGAATGAATCAGCCATTTGAACAAACCGAATGAATGGATGAATGACTCGTTTAGACATTTACTGCCACCTACTGGAAGTTTTAGTTTCTTATTTAGAGTATCATTTCATTAAAAAAAATATTTTATATTTCCATATTAATAATGGAATCATTTATCCAAAATGTTCCAGTTTGGTCACATCCCTCCATAAAACACTCTTCCACAACTCCACAGGTATATCCAAATGAATTTAAGCCTTTTATGTTCTTCTAGGTCAGACACTGAAGCTTGATGATCAATGGACTTTACTGCAAGACACCCGTCCCCCAAAGTATACATCAAAATCTACTTGAGGTTTGTTCAGGTATCAGTCGTACGGTAGAATGTTCTTGAGTGGCCTGTACAGTCTTCAGATTGAAATCTCATTGAAAATATTTGGTGGAATTTGTTGAAGCCAGTGGTAACATGGAAACCAAAGACTAACAGTGATCTGGAAGCTTTTTCAAGCGAGGAATGGGCCTGGATTGCAGTAGAGAGGTAACAGAAGCTTCTAAGCACTTACAGGCAGCATTTATTAAAGGTTAGAAAGAATAAAAGATTCTGCACAAAATTTGAATTTTGAAGGGCTGAATAATTTTGTACACATATGTTCAGAGCCAGTTTGATTTTTTTCATTTTTCATCAACTTTACATTCTTGGAATCACTCAACTGTGTGTTAACAAACTAAAAATTGTTTACTGATGCCTTTGATATATTGTTTTCATAAAATTTTGTTTTCAGCAGCAAAATGTCTTGCAGGTTAAGAGGGTTGAATAATTTTGATTGCAACTGTAAATATAACACATTATATAAGATTTTACATTTCAATATTTAATAAAAAAAAAAAACTTAGGATTATTCCTGGTGCAACATTTTTAAAAAACATCCATTAAAAGAACTTTGTGTAAAAACGTTGCATAGTCACATTCAAAGCCACTGATGTACAGTACTGTATATGTTAAACAATCAATTAGGCAGCACTTACAGGGATAGTTCACCCAAAAAGGAATGTTGTCTCACCATTTACTCGCCCTCATGTCGTTCCAATCACATTCATCTTTGGAACACAATTTAAGATATTTTAAAGAAATCTGAGAGATTTCAGATCAGTGAACATTGATACATGAAAACAAAAGCATTGATGCGTGAGAATAAACCTCAATGGTTCTTGCGGAAGCTCAAATGTCCTGGCGTGACACACAAGAATAAAACTCAATGATTCTCGGTGTCAAGCAGGGCATGTTTGAGCTTCCATTTACCAAATTTGAATTTTGTAAACATTGTTCGCTGATCAATGTTTATATGTGAACACAAGCCTAAATTAAATCTCCTCACCATATAAAGCGATTATGTCTCTTCAGAAGACTTGGATAACCATTAGATTAATTTGAATTTATTTTACAATCTTTTTTGGGTGAATAGACTTTCAAAAGCAGGACATAAATATCTCAGAATTCATTAAAAATATCTTCATCTGTGTTCCAAAGATGAATGAAAGTCTTGCGGGTTTGGAATGACATGAGAGTAAATGATGACAATTTTCATTTTTGGGGAACTAACCATTTAATGAAGGTTTTATTTATTTCAATAAAGTGTGCATGAAACCTTAATCTTGCCATCTTGGGCTCCTGTGGCCAACATCTCAGTGTCCCGACTGAAAGACATGCACAGCACCGCATCATCCATCATCATGAAGTTGTCCTGAGCCTGATACTTCAGATCCTGTCCAACAGAGACACATGATCCATTAATAAACATGTAAATAAAAGATTATCACAAATGCAAATCAATAAGTCTCAGGGTAGATTCACAGACCTTTCTGATTTTTCCAGTAGTAAAGTTCCATACTTCAATAAATCCGTCCACGGATCCAGTGACCAGATATTGGCCATCAGGAGAGAAGCGTGAGCACTCAACATGAGACTTCTGACCAAACTACAAAAAAAATAAAAAAATAGAGAGGTGAGTGACAAATCTTCATTCATTCCACTGTTGAGGACAGATGCTGATCAGTGTACCTTGATGTGTCTGGCCAGCTGTGTGGGAAATCGCTCCTCCTCTACATCCTTCACAGCTGCTTTACCTCTGAACAAATCAATGGTCATACCAGGAGGCAGAAGTCCCTGATGCTGCTGCCACTTCAGAGACTTCAGAGAGAGAAACAGACAATACTATCAAATATAGTAATATGAACTATTCTTTTAAGTGTAATTCTCAGATCGGTGTATGGTAATATGAAAAAAGGCTAATGCATTACTACAATAATATCCCGTTGCAAGAGAAGTTTTACTCACCTGTCCAAGCAGAGCCATCAGACGTGACGGCGGTACCACACTGACCTCGCCAGCAAGAGCCTGTGCTATAGCTGCTCTACGCTTCTCCTTACTGCTGCCATCAGGATAAGCCTAAAAATAAATATATCAGGTCAGAAAATCATCCAGAATGGAGATGAATACTGTTGCTGTAGGGTGGAAACCTCATTTGTCCAAAACTGCTACTTGTCAGGAACTGAAAAAAGCAACAACTGTAGGCAGGTTTCACAGACAAGGCTTAAGCCTAGTCCCAGACTAAAATGTATGTTTGAGCTGTCTTAACTGAAAGCAACTTGGACGGACATATCTTAAAATGTCAGTGCCATTGTTTTGTCTCAAGATGGACACCAGAAATTTTTTTTTTTTCAAAGGCACATTTATAAAAGCTACTTAAATGTCCTAATTGAACTAAGGCCTACTCCTAACTTAAGCCTTGTCTATGAAACCAGGCCTGTATTTCTTTATTTTTTTTAATAATTCAATATGGTGTTTTCAAAAAAAAATTTTGACCAGTGAATGTGTTTTGTCTGTCACTAGAACGGTCACATCTGAGGCAGTAAGTGCATCACATTAAATTTTCATCAACTTACAGGTTATAAAGTTTATTGTAGCAATGTGGCCACTTTTTTGTCATTTGGCTAAAATCTCATGTTATTAAAGACGAAGTGCTATACACAAGCTATTTAAAGACATTATTGACTATGGAGATATAAGGAGATATGTTTCTGCCCGACAGAGACAATATTATGGCATACTGAAGATAAGCCTGAGGCATGCCACAGTTTCATAATGAACCAAATATATTTGTACAATTATCATTACATAAATGGTCTCTGATGTTGTGTTCGCATCACTGCTTTGGCAAAGTATCTGTCAAATGAACTAAAATCAAAATCGTGATATGGCTTAGTGTGCTTAACAAATTGCAAAAGGCTGCACTTTAAATAATTATATAGTCTATTGCGCTGTGTGTTTCAGAGCAAAGTGTGGCACTGTGTTCACACGAACAGCTCAAGACCCGGTGTTTCCAGTGCATTGTTTCAGATCCCTCACCTCTCTGGGGTCAAAGTATGAGCGAGCCAAAAGGTTCTCCAGGTGGATGTATCGCTCAGGTTGGGTTTGTTTGAGCATAATCATGGGGTCCGTCTGCCTCAACAAAGATCTGGCAGCTCCCAACTCTCGGAGCTCAATCAGCTCAAGAACAACCTGTAAAAATAGCAAAAAAACACTTATGATGTGTCCAATTATTCACAGATCAATCAAGGTTCAAAATGAGCCACGCCATTACAGCTGACTTATAAAAGTCCTCATTTTTTCTGCTTCTTACCTGTTCGTAAAGGTCAATGAGGGTCTTGTCAGGGAGTTTAAGGGACTGTATAGCCTGAAGTACAGTGTCCCAGTGACCGCTATTGATATCGGCCACAAAACTCTCAATACTGTCCACCGTGTTGAGAGACACTGTCGTCTCCTCCTGGAGTGTCACTAAAGTCTTATGCAGGTTGTTTTCCTTCAGATACTGCATAATCAGACGAATCACGCTGGAGAAACATGACAAAAGAAGGCATTTTAATAATAAGAGTTACTTTGAAAGACTTTGATGAGTGAATACATTACAAGCGCAGAGTTGAATTAACTAATGGTTTTGTCTGGAAAGTCATAAGCAATGCTTACACATTAATATGTGCAGGGGAATTTTTCAACCCCCCAAAAAAAACAAAAAAACAAAAACCCTGCAATATATAAAAAATATTGTATTGTACTATTGTAAAAACAAGGCACATATTACCCACAATATAACATTACATTGTTTAAAATCGCAGTTCAAATGATATTGCATGTGGTCAGTTTGTTTCTAAATTAAAGAAAACGGAGGACTCTAGAGCTGTTTTACCTACTAAAACCAGACAAAATACTTAGCAGGCTGCGCTTCAATACTTGAAATACAAAAATATTAAAGAAAAAAATTATTCTACATCTAAACTGTGTGCAGAACATAATCTCCTCATTATGCTAACGCAGTTAGCTAGAGAAACAACCCAACACCTAAACAGTGCAAAAATCAGCCTTTTAAAATAGACGTGCTCGTTTAAATTACACAATTATGCATGCATGTAATGTTTTGAAACACACAATTTAATTTACTTACTCTGCAGACTCTATTTCAATAGACATGATTGAAAAATGCTAATTTTTCTGTGCGGACAGTAGCTGAAGACACACAGGAACAACACACGCGTCTTCTTCTACGGCTCTGAGTACATCTGAACTGAACACAAACAGCGACACCTAGCGGCCACAACCATCCGTCACCAGACATTCTACAGACAATGACAAACTATTTGCTTTGAAATTATTAAAATTGTAATAAAAGTAAATTTCATATTCACAAATGTTAATTTTATCATGGAAAAAAATGTATCGTGAATTACACAGTAAGAGATTCATTTAATTTAAAAAAAAGATTAAAAATGTTCCAAGTTATTTCTACAATAAAAAGGGGAGAGAGTACTGGTACATAACGCAGCTTGTAGTTGAACCTGAGTCTCAATTTTGCAATTTTGTTCAAACAATTGGAATTTTAACAACATTCTCTTCAACAACAACAACCTTGCATTCAAATTGCCTGTAATTTGATGTGGGGCAAACCATTGCTGTTTCATCCAGACTACATTTGTAAAATTATTGTATTTATTTATTTTTTATTATTATTTCAGTACTTCACTTCAACTATTTGACATATCTCAGTTTGTGCTTTTCATTCGTTATATTAAGGTTAAATGGTTATTGGGTTGTTGTTATGATGATGTCTCATCAATCTAATCCACGCCATTTAATCTTTCCTCCAAGCATAGTCTAAATTAGTCTGGAGTGAGAGTCCTCTATCTGAACACAGGCTCTAATGATCATAAGCACTTAAAAAATCCTGCTGTGATTGCATGTTTTGTATTCCAGGCTCTGTCTAGGGCCGGTGTGCCATTATCATCCTCTCCACGCATCACTTCTGACTGTTCACGTAATTAGCTGCAGTTCTGTGGTGGCCTGTAGAGGGCACCAAAGAGACGCCTTTATTCCAGCGCCCTGCGAGTGAAGGTCTCCCAAGGTTAAAGCATTTATTGCTGCCTCAGCCTCACATGTTGTTCTCTTATGAGGACACAAAGCCGTGGGCATTTAACTGCCCAGATAAAGCAGCTCATTAATTGCCTACCACGAAATAGCACTTACTCATTCTTATTAATGCACAAAATCTGGGCGTACATCAGAAAACAGTCTGATTTGCAAGTGTGTATTCGTTCTTCTTGCCGATTACAATTTCAGTGCTTGCCATTAAACACCAAGAGTAAAAGTAACAGGGCTCTGGCATTTTGCAAATAGCAACAATACCTCAAAACCTGTTTTGAGTCTATTATGAACTAGCCATTAGAGGTGTCGACTAGATTGAGAGCCACAGTGGGCAATTCTTTATTATGAGTCAACACCAGAGGTATTGTTTCCAGTTAATATACTATTCTGGACTTATGAGCCTGTTCATTGTTGATAACAGTCCCACCACTCACATCCTGATAAAAGAGTATGTGGGAACGTAGACTCATCAATTATTGAGGGCCTATTGGCAGGTGCATTATTTCCATGGTTCGTCAGAAAGAAAAAGAGACATTAAATCTTAATTTGATTCTACTAGGAATGAAATTCATCATGTGCTGTTTATGCTACAAACATGAATGAGAACTCGAATCATGCAGCATCACTCTTAAAAAAATGGTTCAGCTGGGTTTTATTTAGAACAAAAGGGTTCTTCACTAAATTTTACAGAACCCATTATGCCAAAAAGGTTCTCTTTGGGGTTCTATATAGAACTTTTCTTCTAAGAGTGAGATTGTTTAATTACTTTTTCTATTGATGAAATGTATGATTTTCCCCTGGCAGGCAATAAAGTGTGTAATTGAGCTATATAGAGACCAGAATAGTTTTTTTTTGCACATGCTAAAGAAACACTCTGAACACCTGAGCAATGGGATAGCAAAGACCTTGCGACCATCCACAACACTCTAGCATCATGGTGACGACAGCCACTCGCCACTTGCTTTTGAACATCTTATTTTAGAAGAGGATTTTGTTTGTAAGTGTGCGATAAAGCAGCTTTCTCATTGCATCAACTATAAGCACTATTTTGTCATCTAAACACCTACATAAAAGCCTGAAGTGCTGACACAAGCAAATGCTTTGCTCATATCATTGTCTCGAGTGCTGTTATTGTTTAAAAGAAGGTCATGTGTGAGTCTGAAGAGTCTGTGAATATTACTGCACTGTGTCAGGTGGTTTAATGCTTGAAGACATAATTTGTTCAAGTTAAAAATGCTTTTGATACAATGATTTATACCAGCACTGCTGAATTCTTGATTCTGATTGGTTCACAGAGCTTCTAAGGTATTAAGAAAGAAATAATTGATGCTGGAATGTTGAATTACTGAAAATTAAGTACTAATTTAATAATTAAAGATTCTTTTAATAATAGTAATACAGTCCAGAGTAAGTTATTCCAAACATATGCACATGTTGACCTTTTCTGACCTCACACATTTATCAGAAATGTCAAATATCACACAAATATCAGATTTCACAGAGTGGCATTACAGTGCCACAGATTAGAAGACTTTTCTCAGCCAATAACTGAGAAGTCAGAGATTGCACTTTGTGTCTTCAAGATAAACAGTCATTAATTTGAATATTTTCACCTCGAGCACGATTTAGGGCTGTGCTAGTGGATATAACGACCACCAGCATTTGATTACAGGTAATTGAATTTGTCCACCAATTGTGCCTGCAGCCTTTACACCTCTGCCATGGATATTGAGTTAGTCCTCTTCATAGACCTTGTTTGCCGGCATCCTGAGGCACTGTTTATTCCATTAATATTATTATTATAGGAAATTTAATATCCAGCATAAACACATTAAGCACTTAGCGAAGTCAGAATTTGACTGGACAAAATATTTAGAGAAAGAGTGTTCATTTAAGCTTTGAAATGTGCTACTCAAAAACAGAAGAAACACATCTTAAAGGTCCATAAATTAGCTGATGTCTTCTGGTTTTATTATACATCAAAGGTGTTGCCTTTTCCTTTTCCAAAGAGCCTATTGATTTCCCTGAGTCTTTCACATTGCAACGGCAGAAAGGCGATAATAACAAAATCCATCTTCTTCGGGCCTCGGTGGGAGCAGACGCCTCCTCCTAATGGGGCACTAAACAAAGCACAGCAGCCAATTTGGAGTGGAAAGGCTGACACATCACAATACTGCTGAGAGTCATTCAGCGGGGATGTTCAAATTTCAGACTAATCAAAGACCAGCGGCTAATATTTAAAGGAATAGCTCACATGAAAATGACAATTCTGTTATTTACTCATCCTCATGTCATGTTAGAGGCCGTTTTTGCAGAACTTATTTATTTTGACAGCATTTTGAGACCAACTGTGTTACATTTGCAGTGCTTCATGAAGAGAGGGCGTTCCCTGTAAGCTCTTTTGCTGATTGGTGGAATATTTTGAACAGTTAATGAAGATTTTTTTTTCACCACAAATTCAGCTGTCTGTCTATAAAGGTTTATAAGTTACAAAAAACAAACAAACAATTTCCTTATGGAGAAAACAAATGGAGTTTTTTCTTGTGGAACCAGAATGTTGCATTATTGTTTTTCTATGTAAACATGCGCTAGATTGGGTGTGTTTGCGCCTGGTGTCTTTTGCAGCATCTTGAGCATGACAGCGTTCTAGTTTAAAAAATGTGTCTCTAGAGATTTTTTTCATATACACAGAACGTGTTTTTCCAATAAAAAACATGAGAGGCTAGCAGAGAAATGGGAAAAAAAAGCGAAGTCTCCAGATGTCATCTGGAGACGATCACGTACGAGACGCTGCAAAAGATATGAGACACAAGTGCAACGGTCAAATACGTCCGTCTAGCATATGTTTGCATATAGAAAATTTAATAGTAGTGAAGTGGAATGCACAAATGTGATTCCTCCTTTGCTGTTTTTTTTCTGTGGAGCTAGTGGAACGCAAATGTTTACATTCAACAGTGCAATTGGTTCTTGTGTCATAAGCGAATGCGGCACACCAGTTTGAACATGCGATGTTGCCCATTGTTATGTATTACGCACATGATGTGTTCAATTGCAACTTAATACCTTGCATTTGCATCATTTACATGTCCATTCAGACATTATACATCTTGTAATTCCATAATCTGTCATTGAATGTAACTGTTTTACTGACACCCTGTGTATCATTATAATGGGCAGTATATTTTGACGCATAATATCATAAATTCTTTCTGAACTGATTCATGTTTTGAGAATAATCATTGACCAACTGTATCTTTAATACATTTTAAAGGCTGATATCCTGAGAACATTAAATGACTAGCTGGGTATTAATATGAATTTAATATTTCCTTAGGTTTTATGCAATTCTTTGAGTAATTGAGGTAATTATACGGTCTGGATGTTATGTAACTTATTCATGAAAGGGAATTTGCCTTTTTATTGCTTTGATATTATACAGCTCTCAAAAAAAGTAGCCTACATGACGAATGTGAAAATCAATCTTCCTCCAAAACTTTGAGATTTAATTTCCTCTTCAACTGAGCAGCCGTATCTTTGTTCATGTGCAGCGTCTCCTCAAAATCAGGCCATCCAATCAAATCTGTGCAGCTCCCAAAACACGCTGCTGTTGATTCCAGTAAAAAGGGGATTGAATAACCATCCATCCCTCAAAATATCTGCTGATTCTTGTGTATGAGCAAAACATTGGCATGCTGTCATTTTGCTACAGTGCATTGAGCAGCCGTATCGATCAGTCTATGGCTTTCTGGTGCCTTCTCACTAACATGCACTTACGATTTCGTAGATTATGTTTCCATGTTCCAGACACAACAATTCTGATTTACAGGGCTGTTCCACACCAGCTTAGTCTAGAACCATTGATCCTGTCAATGGAAACCAATATCCTTTTCTGCTTTACTCAGGTGTTTTCTTGCAATATACAATCAGATTGAATTCTTTTACATATAAATGAAACTAAATCCATCCATTATTTTAAGGTTTACAAGACTATGAAACATCAATAAGGGTGGAAAAACCCATTATTTTAGAGCTGAAAAAATGTCACTATAAAATGTCATTATTGGTTTATAAAGACATATGATATCAATCATGGGAAGCATTACTTAGGGTTTTAAAAATGTGGTACTTGCTCTGCAGCAGCAGCAGCAGTATAGAGGGTATGCATCGACGTCACTTTCCCGCCAGAATACGCTCCCTCAGCTGGACTGAGTGGCAAAAGAACCTGCTGCATGACTGAATTTAATAGGGGAAACTGCGAAAACGCGAGTAAAACAAACGATAACACTAAAGGTTGGGCTCAAAGTGTTCCTTATAACATGTCAAAGAAACCTAAGCCATGGATAATGACATGCAGCCGGGAATCGTGTTTCCAGTCATGTAAATGTGACCGATTCCGACGCCGGGGAAATACATAAAGCAAATCTGCCTGTGAACACTTTACAACTACAATATAGGTAGGTCTAAATCGAAGTGATCACTTGTAGTGTTATATGTATCGTCACATTGTCCAGCCCTAAAACTTGCATAGTTTTTATCAGTTTTTATTTAAAAATATCAAATTATGCACAATATAAGAAGGTAAATATTAAATAATGAGTCAACACAATATATAACAATACAATACATAGGGTATGATTCAAAATCCAACGTTTTGACATAAAATGATAACTGCAAATCCATGTTTCTCTGCCTGAAGTCCAGTTATTTCTGTGAATTTCAGCAATCCATTTGCTTCTTTTGTCTGTAGCTTTTGTGTCAAAGCTATTTGTAGTCAATCGCAAAGCTCTTTCCAATTTTGGATGAGTTTTGTGTGTTTTTTGCGGCATTCACGCTGAAAACCAATGCTGCCACTCAGTCCTCAGTCTTTTTGCCACTCGGTGGGCATAACCGCAATCATCACGGACGACGGTGACGTCACGTGCATACCTATCTCTAGAGAGTACCTCAGAGATGACGTTTTTTTAGGCCAACCCGGAAGTTAGCGACGCACGGGTTCCCTTGATCGAAATCCTATGCATTTTTCCCATAGACTTTTGGAAAATCGCAAAACATAAGCTCTGTGTTTAACAAAGGGTTATGACACTTACACGTTTTATCTATCAAGATAATCTTTACAAGTTAACACAACATTTATACATTTTAAAGCCTAAATAAAGTTGTCAGATTTAAAAAGCTGACAGTAGGCTATAAACGGACTACAGCACACCATGGTCACGGATCAACGTCAGCACCACCAAACGTCCTCAAACTTTATTTAAAAAACAACTTTATTTAAAAACATGCTCGCTGATTATGATCTGCGCTGTGTATGAATACTTATCTACTTTTTCATGAGAAATGCTGTCTAGATGTCCTGTTTGTCATGATGACGTCTAAAGTCCCCGCCAAAGGAAGTAGTCCCTTTTAGCAACTTTTTAGCAACCGCCATTTTTAAGACACAATAAAGGTTTAAAAAATCACAACTGGGTTATAACTGGTGTGTTTTATGTCATAGATCAAAACATGAAAATATTTAGAGGCTTTGTTAACCACCAACCTTATTTCAGGCGATTTAGCAAAAACCCATTCAAAAAACCCATAGACTTTAAGGCGATGGAACGGGAAGTCCTAAAATGCTAACTTGCTTCCGGGTTTTGCATATAAAAACACGTCATCTCTGAGGTACTCTATGAGCAGCAGCAGCAGAGTAGCAGAGTAGCAGATCTATTCAGCCAAGACCAAACATATCAACATGGTCAAACCCATTAGAGAAACACTCCGAGAGTTGTCATGACAGAATTACTTTTATATGCAGGCTATATTTTGTTTGAATTAAAAAGTTACCATGACAATGATTTGAAATTGTGCATGTTACCTTTTATATCATTAAAGCTACAATATGTAGTTTTTTCACCGCTAAAGGTCGCCTGTTTGAAACCAAGGTATAGCTTGATGATGCCGAGTTTGAGCGCGGAATCTTGGGAAATGTCGTCTTCACCTCACAGCCAGTGGAAAAGAATCGGGATGGGACTCGAGCAGAAATCATGTTCATGGATGAGATTATTAATGTTACTGTAGTATGAAGCAGAGCAGGGTCGAAAGATGTTGGAGCTGAACGAGGCCGCTGGAGAGATTGATAATGAGAGACAAACGTGACTCACGCCTCTCGAGCAGCAGAACTTTTATTATGCCGCAGTCACCACTTCCGCTTCTTCCAGTCAAGTGTATAAGGTAACACAGCACTGTTTATCATATTAGATACATTTGACTGTGTTGAAAAGGATGTTATTATGTTACGCTGAGCATTCGCTCGGCAGTTGCTATGAGACACTTGTTGCACGCTGCAGTAAGCTAGATCGATTTTAGAATATCATATTAATTAATGCTGGGTGGCTTGTGTTGACAAATGGCATGCAGGTAATTTTAAAATGTATTGTATGATGGAGAAAATGCTGTATTACTTAGCTACTTGACAAAATTGTGTTTTTCTCTGAGGCACGGTAAAAGCATGGTACTTTCGGAAAATCAAGAAAATTAGATTTAAACAATAAGTCAAGTCAAGTCAACCTTTATTTATATAGCGCTTTTTACAATGCAGATTGTGTCAAAGCAGCTTTACAGTGATAACTGGTATATAATTTTGGCTGCACAGCAGCTCTTAAAGAAAATGGTGTCAATGCAGGCAGATGCAAAGCACTGTTGAATATCAAATGTCAAATGTCCCCAACTAAGCAAGCCAAAGGCGACAGCGGCAAGGAACCCAAACTCCAACAGGTGACATCAGGCGGCAAACAGGTGTTAAAATGGAGAAAAAAACCTTGGGAGAAACCAGGCTTAGTCTAAACATGTTGAGCTATATAACAATAATTAGTTTTCTGTCTATAAATGTAACCAAACAGTTGTTCCCTTGTCTAATAAAACATGTAATATATTAAAGCGTCCTTGGTGTTTCCATGGTTTCTACAAAATAAAACCGGAAACCGAGGGTAATGCAGATATGACGCCATTGACAGGCGACTCCCGGACACGTCCCATATCCTTGGTTAAAATCTCGATTTTCTCACGATTTACAAATAGTTTGCAGAAACATTTGGGATATTGTAGGTACTCAACTGAACAAAATATATAACACTGGCCTAGTGGTTTTTGGATATTTTACTGCAAAATTCTTACATGTTGTGCCTTTAAGGTAACATTATGTTCATATTTTTCCCATTGTGACAACTAACTTATCCCATGTAATGTGACAACATGTTGTTATTGTCTTTAGTTTATGTGTGTTCAATTAACTGCATCTTTTTTCTTGGGCAATAAATATTAAAATATTTTTGTAGACATTTTGTAATGTTTTCCTGTACAGAAATTGACTTTCAAAAGTAAACCAGCTCTGAGAAATATTCATTAAGTTATATTTAAGTAAAAAATTGTGTCAACCCCTAGTTTCTCCTTTGGATGGCTTTTTTTTTGTGTGTGTGTTCCTAACCTCTTTGAAGTGCCACCAAAGACAAATCATGGCCTCTCATGTTCATTAATTTAGCATTTTAAGTTTGGTGGTGCTGCACTAACCACTGGCTCAACTAAACCCAGCAACGATTTAATTGGCATGTTCATAAAATCACAGTGTGGAGATAATTTGTTGCTGCTCTTTTGAACCTTCATAGACGAGAGCTCAGTTTCCGCAGCTCTCTACGCCATGTAGCACAAATTCATCCCGACTCCTCAGAATAGATTCCACCTGACAAAGAAAATAACAGTCCTCCACTCAAACAGATTAGTTCATGGTGTATGGGACATAAAGAACATCTCCGCCTGAGAGGGCAATGCTCCATACTTAGCATCTCAGCTTCACTTTGAGATAAAGGGTAAAGCAAGCTGCTATAAACTTCATAGCATTTGATGTCTATACTGGGATGAATTACACGTGACTGGGTTAAATCATATTTGACAGAACCTCAGTAATTGAATTAGGTGATGGCTTCAGTGTGAGAGACACTTTTCAGAGCCAAAGACGATATATTCACAACCAGCAGAAAAGGAAATGTCATGTGAGGTCAGATAAAGGAACAGGCTGAATAGTAATTTTATTCGCTTTCATCATTTAATAATAATAATAAAAAATATTTTATGGAAGGTTTTCACCATGGAATAAAAAAATTAAAAAGGTAACTGTTTCAATTCTGAATATTTTTTTTCATTATTGCTAATTTATATATCACAATTCAGAAAAAAGGCAGAATTTATGAGAAGTTATATGCTCACAATTGTGAGTTATAAAATCTATAAATTATTTTTTTATTCTGTGGTGGAAACAAGCTTCTATAATATATTTAGCCTTAGTTTATTTTTATTTCAATTTGAGTAATTTTTTATTTCAGTTAGTTGTAAAGGCAACATTTCCAATTTTCATTTTTAATAGTTTGTTTTTATTATATTTATATTTTACTCTATTTTATTTCAGCTTCATTTCAAGTAACAAATTTTTTTTTAAATTCTTTTATTTTTAGTTAACTCGCTGGTTTGGAGGAAAAAATGGAAAGCAAAAATGATTTGGCTCTTTATCATAAAGTTATTGTTGCTGTTTTAAAAACATCATTAATAATGTTTCATGCTGTGAAATTGTGATATGTGTGGCTACTGGCCATTTTGTAAAAAAATCAAGACAAAAACAAAAAACAAAACAAAACTGTTCTGCCCTAATTTCCTGTTTCAATAAGAAATCCTTCAACACAAGAAAGAAAACAAGTCATATCTTTGTGTTTATAAAGCTGTGAGACCTAAACTCTACTCTACAATCTAATATCTGTCTCACATTCCTTTCTTTTCCATTTGAGAACTTTTAGAGTGTTATTTCATCTGTCTTCCCAAAACATATGCCACATTACCAGAAATGTTTTGAGTCCTTCATTCTCTGTCTAGTCTATCACCAGTGTACTGCCCTTTGCTTTGCTCCAAGAAGTGGGCCTATTTCCCACAAGCCTATCAAAAGACGACAAACAGAATTAAAGTGACTGGAGGGAATTTCGGGACACATTGCTGCTGATATTAAAGGCCATCCAATCTATCTCAGATGATCTCTCACCATGAGAGCAATAAAAAAGAAAGAAAGAAAGAAAGGATTCTGAGATGCCTGCTGCCCTGGACCAGACAGGTTTTTACCTACAGACTTCTGCCGCCTCTTTGCTTTGATCTTGATGTGTATTTAATTCATGCGTTGTTCTTTGAAGTGAACTTCCAAGTTCTGAGATCTTTTGAGGGAAGATGCTGATTACAATCCACTACTTTTGGAAGCATTAGAAACAGAATTAGTTTTCAGTAAAACACTCTGGTCTTATCCCTAAAGGCCTCATCATTCCATTCCACAGGATGTAACGATGTCTTCTGATCTAACCGTGAGATGTGGACTGAATTGTGGTCCCCCTGTGGAGTGAATATTAAGAGAAATGTTTATTTCTCGAACAGCGACTGCAGCACATTTAGTGGGTTAAATTCCAGTGTTCTCACTGCCTCACAGGAAACGATCAATAGCAATTTCAAGGCATCTCTCTTTATGAGAGCAGACTGAGTTTTCATTGCTTTGACTCCCGAGTTTATCTGTTTCAGGAGAGTGGGTCTGTTTTTAGAAAAAAAGATGAAGCTAAAGACTTTAAAATGGACAAGTCTGGAGTTTTCCTTACTCAAAGGAATTGGTGCAACTTAAGAAGAATAAAGGAAACTATGGAGTGACATTTAAAACGATATTTAGCAAAAAATTGACTGCTAGAAAATTATAAAAAAATAAAAAAAAAATAGATGACCAAATATTATTTTTATACAATTTGTAAAGATGTGCTTGCTTGTGCAAAACTCATTACCATTGGTGCTGTAGGTGGTTGCCAGCGTGAATTACCTGAGGAAAACTGGAAAATGCTGCCTTCTGAGGACACATTTCAAGGTATGAAGGCATCAAGGAAGGCACGTCCGAATCCAATGTTAGCTTCACTTCCTGTCTCATGAGATATCTTCCTGTGATCGATTTTTGAAGGAAGCATAGATGCATCCTTGGCTGCCTTTGATATCCCACAATCCTGTGCTTCCCATTCTGTGACAGTTGAGCTAGAAAAATAAAGATGGCGTCCGAAAGTTGCGTTTGCTGCTCAGTTTGTGTATAAATGTACGATTTTGACCAACATATTTCAATTTTGATATCATTTCTATCGAGAAATTACTACTGTAGTAATTAATTATTTGTTTAGTTCTCACCAAAGCTCACGCTATTTTGCTGTAGATCATTAAACTGTTACGCTGCCTCAGAACTTTGTCTGAAATCAGTTTCGTGAGGTGCCTGCATGCACAAACGCTGCCTTACAAGTCATTCTCTTATAAGGCAGCGAGGCAGCAAGACAGCTACCTAGGTTTTCGGACGCAGCCAGTGTTCGGCAGCATCTTATCTACTAATGGACTATATGCACGGAGCGTTCTTTAGAACTTCCGCAATAATATAAGCCAGCTCGAAAACTTCCGGTGAGAGTCATTTGCTGGTGTGTTGAGCATCAGTAGTGTAATACTTAGTTTATAATCAGAATATAGTAGCCTAAATAGTCAGGCATAGCATTAATTTAGTTATTCAAACGTAAGACAGCATAAAAATAAATAAATAAAGATGTACCTCAGTGTTCCTCCTCGGCTAAATTCAATTCAACCATCAGTTTTCACACTTTTATGTGAAAAAAAGCTTCAAAAATAAAATATTTATTGTGCTCTTTAGTTAGATTCATTGAATAAAATGTGTGTTTTTACAATTGTGCTGAAATCATGATATTGCGCTGCACTGACTGACAGCTGCTGGGATTAAAGGGAAAGCGCGGTGCTCTGTGTCATTCATTCACAAGAAAAGTTATTGTTTTGCTTAAGATTTTGTGAGTATGTCATACTTCACATTGACAAAATGTATTTTTAAACCTAGTTATTTTATAATGTTTAATATTTAGTCAGAAACTAAGTAAAAAACGATTAGAGGAAATGGCTGATATATGCGCAAATAAATACTATTTTGCCGCCACCTGCTGGTTGAAGTGGTAATTATTGTCTCTTTAATTTTTAAATAAGTGTTTTCTATCAAATGTTGAATTTCCTAAATTTTTAAACGTTCGGTTTTACAATGGGGATGAACAAATAATGTTTGTGGTCGTCACATTAAAAATAACATTTGAAGTGCTGGGGGAAAAATGCGTGTGTGTTTCTAATTACAGACACGGCATTTCTTAAACGGTCCAAATAGCTTTGTCTTTATTGCAATCAATAAAACTGGTTTATCCATTGACTCTATGCACGGTTACTTCCTGTTTGTCTTTAAGCCAGCTTGGTCATTTCCGGTGAACTGTTAGCTGTTCATTCTGTACTCGCTGTACATCGACACAAAACCATCAGTGGTTGACTTTTTAATGTTATATTCGTATTTTAATTGCAGTTATCACATTTACCTAATTTGCCAATAAACCAGTTTTATTGATTGCAATAAAGACAAAGCTATTTGGACCATTTAAGAAATGCCGTGTCTGTAATTAGACACACACACGCATTTTTTTTCTTGCCCTTTCAAATGTTAATTTTTAATGACCACAAACATTTTGATCATCCTTCTGTGATTGTCCCCATCTGTAAATCCGAACATTTCAAAATGTAGGAAATCCAACATTTGATAGAAAACACTTATTAAAAAACAAAAAAGACATTAATTACCACAATAACCAGCAGATGGCGGCAGAGTAGCATTTCTTTGCATATATTAGCCATTTCCTGTAATAGTTTTTCACTTAGTTTCGCTTTTGAATAAAAATTAAACATTATAAAATGACTAGGTTTAAAAATAAATTTTGTGAATCTGAAGTACTCACAAAATATCATGAAAAAACAACCTTTTCTTGTGAATCAATTACACAGACAGTGCGCACCGCCCTTTCCATCTGAAGTTGTCTGTCAGTGCAGCGCAAGCTCAATAATTTTGGCACACTTGTGAAAACTCAAATTTTATTCAATGCATCTAACTAAAGTGCACAATAAATATTTAATTTTGACGCTTTTTTCACACTAAAGTGTTAAACTGATGGTCGAATTGAATTTAGCTGAGGAACAACACTGAGGTACATCTTTATTTATTTATTTATTTTTTAATGTCGTTTTACGTTTGAATAACTAAATTGCTATGCCTGACTGTTTAAGTGACTATATTCTGATTATAAATTAAGTATTACACTATTGATGCTCAACACACCAGCAAGTGACATTTCAGCAGAAGTTTTTAAGAAGGCTCCATGCATATAGTCAATAGCGAAACTGTAAGTTTATCTGCTCCAAGAACAGCGCCGTTATTTCCTCGCTAGTGAGAAATGTCATAGCTTTTAAGTTGTTAAACTATTGTACTGATAAAATCTTCAGAGCAGTGCTGATAAGTGACAACACGTTTCTCGTTTCTGTGAGTGTGTCCGTACTGTATCTGTATGTGTGCGCCTGTGATTGGGAGAGAGGGAGAAAGACAGTATGCGCTTTCCGTACATAATAAAACGTAATCTTGTGGCAAAAAGATGGAAATAATTTGTCATTTTTATCCTACTGTTAATATCCTAATGTTCCTATTTATTTGCTTGGTCAGTGTCATTGTGAGTTTTGGTTCTTTTGCTGTTGTAGGCTGTAAGGACCTTTAGTTTGAAATAACTGAAATCATTTGACAAAGTGATATGGAACTCTAATGCGGTCAAGACCTGCCTGGAACTAGCCATGCGTTTCCCTAAAAATATATGCACACCTTAGAACATTTGTCAACCAAAAAGTTTCAAGCATTCAACAGCACTGTAGTATAAATTAATATGATTTAATTTTTTATATTTAAATAATTTGAAATTAATAATAATAATAATAAAATAGTAGTTCAAAAAGTTCATAACATGAGAAAGAGCTCTCGGAATGAACAAACATTTCTGCATCAGATCACTGACACTGCCTGGTAATATATAGTTGCTTAATTTTTCTGTATTAGAAATTTGTCTTTTGTTTCAAAAACAGATACATTTTTCATTGTATGCTTTATAATATTAATAATACAGCTGTAACACTTCATAATAATAATTTTATTTTATATAAAATTATTTATATAATTTTAATTAATAATTTAATAATAATTATTAGAAATAAAATGGCCAATGCTTTAAAAATTAGAGTAACACTTTTCAACAAGGTTCCATTTGTTAACATTAGTTAACTATAGGCTATTAGTTAACTTGAATTAACAATGAAAATACTTCTGAAGCATTCATTAATCAACATTTATAATGCATTAAAAAAATTTATTTGTTAATAAAAAGTTACAAAAAGTTGTATTATTTAATAAACCTGAGCTAACATTAACAACAAACAAGATGTACTTTTATTTACTAACGTTAACAAAGATGAATAAATACAGTTCAACAAATGTATTGCTCATTGTTAATGCTATCAATGCATTAACTTTAACTAATGGAACTTTATTGTAAAGTGTTACCAAAATCAGTCATGAAGAGATCTGATGCAGAATTGTTGGTTCATTCTTTGGAAGATGCTGCATTTCACAGCAGGTCTGTAAATCTGTGGCACATTCTGTTTGTGTTCAGTGTTCCAGTATTGTGCATTAGCTGAGCTTCTGAGAGCTCTTTCATGTTTCATGAACTCCTTTTCAAACTACTCGAGGATGAAACAGCATTCACTAATAACAGTGGACGCCATGATGTCCTTGAAACCCATTTTAGATATTTGAGTCAATTCTTTTGTGCATTTATTACAGCAAAAAAGACAATTAAGAAGAATATTATACAGTATGTCTACAGGATTGTTGTGTACTTATTCCATTGATCCAAACAGTCCAGAGAACAGAACACATGTAAAGTGCTCAGAGTAAATGAGTACACAAATTTTAAACAATATCTCAATGAACACAAAAACAATTTCCAAAATGTTGTCAAGACTAAGTTTAATATAACATCTGTTTAACTTATAACATGAAAGTAAGGTTAATAATATAACTTAGATTACACATTTTTCAGTTTTACTCAAATTAGGGTGATGCAAAAATGAGTACACCCCACAACAAAAACTACTACATCTAGTACTTTGTATGGCCTCCATGATTTTTAATGACAGCACCAAGTCTTCTAGGCATGGAATGAACAAGTTGGCGACATTTTGCAACATCTATCTTTTTCCATTCTTCAAGAATGACCTCTTTTAGAGACTGGATGCTGGATGGAGAGTGATGCTCAACTTGTCTCTTCAGAATTCCCCATAGGTGTTCGATTGGGTTCAGATCAGGAGCCACTGAATCACTTTCACCCTGTTCTTCTTCAGAAATCCAACAGTGGCCTTAGATGTGTGTTTAGGATCATTGTCATGTTGGAAAAGTGCACGACGACCAAGGGCACGGAGTGATGGTAGCATCTTCTCTTTCAGTATAGAGCAGTACATCTGTGAATTCATGATGCCATCAATGAAATGCAGCTCCCCGACACCAGCAGCACTCATGCAGCCCCACATAAGGACACTGCCACCACCATGTTTCACTGTAGGCACCATGCATTTTTCTTTGTATTCCTCACCTTTGCGACGCCATACAGTTTTGAAGCCATCAGTTCCAAAAACATTTATCTTGGTCTCATCACTCCAGAGTATAGAGTCCCAGTAGTCTTCATCTTTGTCAGCATGGGCCCTGGCAAACTCTAGGTGGGCTTTTTTGTGCCTGGGCTTTAGGAGAGGCTTCTTTCGTGGACGGCACCCATACATGCCATTCCTCTGCAGTGTTGCGTCAAGGGAAATAGTCACCCCAGTTTGGCTTTCTACTTCTTTAGATAATTGCAGTGAAATTGCATGCCGATTTTCTTCAACCCTTCTCATCAGAAGACGCTCCTGTCGAGGTGTTAACTTCCGTGGACGACCTGGACGTCTCTGTGAGATGGTTGCAGTTCAATCTTTTTTAAATTTTTGTACCACTTTTGCTACAGTATTCTGACTGATAAGTAAAGCTTTGCTGATCTTCTTGTAGCCTTCAACTTTCTAGTGTAAAGAAATTATTTTCTTTCTCAGGTCTTGTGACATTTCTCTTCCATGTTGTGCCATTGCTGACAGCATGAAATGGGAAGGGGTTTTAACACCCTTTTATAGTCAACTGTCTGCTGGACATCTGTGTAATGAATAATTAGACTCACATGTGGTTGAATTCTTGTTAAATTTGCTCCAGAGACTTTCAGTGGGGTGTACTCATTTTTGCATCACCCTAATTTGAGTAAAACTGAAAATTTTGTTCTCTAAGTTATATTATTAACCTTACTTTCATGTTATAAGTTAAACAGATGTTATATTAAACTTAGTCTTGTCAGCATTTTGGAAATTGTTTTTGTGTTCATTGAGATATTGTTTAAAATGTGTCTTTTCAAAGGGGGTGTACTCTTTTACGCTGAGCACTGTAATATGTTTGAAAAACATTTGAATGTATTGATCATGCTATTGTCTTTATGTGTGTTTTGTAGCATACGCATGACAAATGGAATGCCGTGGGTAATTCCGCAGGCATGCAGCAGCTCTATCCATTCAGATGTACCAGTTTGATTGACAGCTTTTGTATAAACAGGGACTCATTGCATATAGTACCATTTCCCTGAAGACAAAACAAGGGTCTAAATGAATGGTAAAGGTCAGCATAGGCCAAAGTCATCTTTCAAATGTAGTTTTGCTTCCTAGGCATAAATGGCAGTGTGTTGCTGGAAAATAGGAGGTCTTGTTAAGGGCATATCTGACATTAGATGTGACATTTTGTAACAGGGAAAATACAAATAAAAATCAAATTATTAAGCAAAAAAGAAAAGAAAAAAGAAAAAGTAGACTACAAAATAAATTAAATTAAATAAAAAAATTAAAGCAATTCAATTAAAATAAATTAAAATGAGCAAATGCATTAAGTATGCATTATGCAACAAAAATAATGATATACACAAAGAAAGAAAGAAAGAAAGAAAGAAAGAAAGAAAGAGAAAAAAGAAAGATATTTTCTATGGCCTATCTTGATTCAGTTGTGGACAGTAGTTCTGTCAGGATCACTATCGTCAAAGATGATTGACAATCAGGCTACAGTTTGGACTGGTGTATGGTTCTGTTCTGGGCAAGAACTCCCTGCCATCCATGCAGCCTAGCATGGATAAGAGCAGGGAGAGCAGCAATAACCCCCCTTAGGGTTAACAGAACAGAACCAACATAAATGTAAATATCATTAATGTTCAGTAATTTAATGTACAACATAATTCAAGAAAAATGAGTCTGAGGTGAAGTGGAATATCAGAAAGCCAAATCCTGACTGGACAAGAGGAGGAGCTGGGGATGAAGGAGGGTGTCATGGTATGTCAGTATGATTCTGTTCTGGGCAAGAACTACCTGCCCATCCATTCAGCTGAGCATGGATAAGAGCAGGGAGAGCAGCGATAACCCCCCAAAACAAAACCATATTCTGATATCTTTCAAACACAAACTGGAAGCGAAAAATCTGAATGCCAATTTATTTTTTTTCATACTGGTAATGGAAAAAATAAGACTCTGATACTGGAAAAGTAAGATGTGCAGATGTGCATGCTTGTTGGCTGTAGTCTTGCACTGTGTTCGAGCGCAACTTGACCCAGATGCAGGCAATGGAAACATAAACCACGGTTGCTTGTTGCCACTAGTTCTTGATCTAGGCTTGGTGTGTCTGAGCTGTTAAGCCACAAATATTACTGTATAAAAGGTATATATAAAGGTTACTAATAACCTTTAGAAGTCTTAGGCAACAAGCATATTGCTGATACCTGAAAAACCTTGGTCAACATGAAATCCAATTTGAACTTGTCTGTAGCGCAAATTGCTAGTCTTGTGGTAAACTTTTATTCTTGCAAGTTGTCTAATCTTTACTCAAAATGTGAAGATGGCTTCCCTTCTCTGGTGCGTCAGTTAACTACTTGGGTGAAACATAGTTAACTGCTCCCCTGCAACAGACAAACTGCTGTGCTCTAGAGATGAGATATGAAGATTTCCTCTTATAATATACTCTTCAATTGGAAATACGTCACAATACTGAAGTAATGTTGGTGGCAACTTCTGGTTCATGCAGACTTAAGCAACAGCATGTCACTAATAACAGCTGGATGGCTTAATGCAACAAGTGGGATGCTGATAATAAGATATCTTTAAAGGCACGGANTTAACTACTTGGGTGAAACATAGTTAACTGCTCCCCTGCAACAGACAAACTGCTGTGCTCTAGAGATGAGATATGAAGATTTCCTCTTATAATATACTCTTCAATTGGAAATACGTCACAATACTGAAGTAATGTTGGTGGCAACTTCTGGTTCATGCAGACTTAAGCAACAGCATGTCACTAAAAACAGCTGGATGGCTTAATGCAACAAGTGTGATGCTGATAATAAGATATCTTTAAAGGCACGGATATGTAAGAATTTTGCAAAATTAAAATATCTATAAAAAAAAAGAAAAAGAAAAAAAAAAATCACTAGACCAAAGTTATATATTTTTCTGACGTGTTCTTGCATCATCCCAAATGTTTCCAACAATGTTTAAATCAAGAGAAATCCACCATTTTAACCAGTAAAGTGGTCCGTATTATTGCATCGCCTGTCAGTGATGTCATATCCTTGTTATTCTTGGTTGTCGATTTCACTCCTGTAGAAACCAAAAAAAACTGTGTGCTTCCTCATTCGTGAACATGATCTGCTCCCATCTGACTGATTCCATCGGCTGTGGTGGTGAAGACAACGATCACCATGATTCCATACTCCTTCATGGAATCATCAAGCTAAGACGTTGTTAGTGTTTGAATAAGCAATCTCTGTGGAGAAACATACCTACTGCAAGCAACAAGCATGTTACCGATACACTAGATAAGCTTTAAGCAACAAGCATGTTGCTGACTTAAACACAGCATGTTGGCAATAATATATTATTTTATTAGCTAAGCATATTTATTTATTAGATAATCATAAAGAAACAAGCATGTTTCCAATAACCAGATGAGCCTTAAGCACAAGCATGTTTCCAATAACCAGATGATCCTTAAGCACAAGCATGTTTCCAATAACAACAACAACAGCTTTAAGAACAAGCATCTTGCTGGTACCCGAATAAACTTACTGATAAACTATTGGCTTCAAGAACAAGCTTGAAGCTGATACCCAGATAGCTTAGTACAGTATGTTGACAATAATACTAGAAAGCCTAAAGTAAGAAGCATGTTTTGATAACAATTGCCTTGAGCAACAACTATGGTACCGATAACAATGATAAGCATGTTGTTGATACCCGAGTAAGCTTAGCACAGCATGTTGGCAATGACACCAGATAAGCCTAAAACAACAAACTTGTTTCCAACAACAACAAAGTGTCAAAAATGTCAGCTCAATCAGCATCAACATGCATATAAACCACACGATATTAAAGAAACAGCTCGTAAATGTAATTAACATCAAAGTAAATTCACAAGAGCAAGTATATTGTTTGCACATGTTTATTTACATTAATAGCAAAATAACTTAAATTATAAGAGCACAAGTATAGATCTGGAACTTCTTTAAGCCTGTCTAAATATCATTTAGTAATTGCAATGTCTTCTGGTCCATATCCTTTCCTTAGGAAGGTGTGAAGAAAAATTCAATTCTTTTACTGCTTTAGGAGAGGAAGAATTGTCTAAACTTGTTAAATCATCAAAATCATCCACATGTATGTTAGACCCTATACCGACTAAGCTATTGAAAGAGATGCTTCCAGAGGTCATAGATCCTCTTCTTAATATTGTTAATTCATCTTTATCACTAGGATACGTACCAAAAACTTTTAAGCTGGCTGTTATTAAACCTCTTATTAAAAAACCACAACTTGATCCTAGAGAATTAGTCAATTACAGGCCGATTTCAAATCTCACTTTTCTGTCAAAAATACTAGAAAAGGCAGTTTCATCACAACTATGTTCCTTTTTAGAAAGAAATAGTATCTGTGAGGATTTCCAGTCAGGATTTAGACCGTACCATAGTACTGAGACTGCTCTCATTAGAGTTACTAATGATTTGCTCTTATCATCAGATCGTGGTTGTATCTCTCTATTAGTGTTACTGGATCTTAGTGCTGCATTTGACACTATTGATCACAATATTCTTCTAAATAGACTCGAAAACTATGTTGGCATTAGTGGAATTGCATTGGCATGGTTCAAATCATACTTATCTGACCGTTATCAGTTTGTAGTAGTAAACGATGAGATGTCATATCAATCACAAGTTAAATATGGAGTACCGCAAGGCTCAGTACTAGGACCGTTGCTTTTCACTCTGTACATGCTACCCTTGGGAGATATCATTAGGAAGCATGGCGTTAGTTTTCATTGTTACGCTGATGATACTCAGCTCTATATCCCTTCACGCCCTGACGAAACTTACCAATTTGCTAAATTAACAGAATGTATAGCTGATATAAAAAACTGGATGACCAGTAATTTCCTACGACTAAATTCAGAAAAAACAGAGATTCTATTTTTTGGACCGAAAACTTCTTCACGCAATAACCTAGAATACTGTCTAACACTTGATGGCTGCTCTGTTAAGTCTTCGTCGTCAGCTAGGAACCTGGGTGTGCTCTTTAATACCAATCTTTCATTTGAAGGCCATGTTACTAGCATCTGTTAAACCGCATTCTTGCATCTTAAAAATATATCTAAACTACGACATATGCTCTCATTGAAAAATGCAGAACAGTTAGTTCATGCGTTCATGACCTCAAGGCTAGATTACTGTAATGCTCTACTGGGTGGTTGTTCCTCCCGCTTGATAAATAAACTACAGCTCGTACAAAATGCAGCAGCTAGAGTTCTTAGAACTAGGAAGTATGACCATATTAGCCCAGTTCTGTCATCACTGCATTGGCTTCCTGTTAAACATCGTATAGATTTTAAAATCTTGCTAATTACTTACAAAGCACTAAATGGTTTAGCTCCCCAGTACCTAAGCGAGCTCTTAATGCATTATAGTCCTTCACGTTTATTGCGATCTCAGAATTCAGGCCAGCTGATAATACCTAGAATATCAAAATCAACCGCAGGCGGTAGATCCTTCTCCTATTTGGCACCTAAACTCTGGAACAATCTTCCTAGCATTGTTCGGGATGCAGACACACTCTGTCAGTTTAAATCTAGACTAAAAACGTATCTCTTTAACCTGGCATACACATAACACATTATCAATTTATATTTTCAAATCCGTTAAAGGATTATTAGGCTGCATAAAATAGGTCAGCCGGAACCGGGAACACTTTCTATAACACCAGATGTACTCGTTACATCAGAAAAAGAATGGCATCTACGCTAATATTAGTCTTTCTGTTTATCCCGAGGTTTACCGTATTCAACCGGATCCGGGCCGTATCCAGCTGAGACCAAGGACTGGAGCCATGACACGACCACAACGCAGCCCTGAAGTATCAGCAGAGATTGAGTCAACTAGATCATCCATTGTGAATGCCTCATTGACACGACAGCCAGTAGCACAGTTCCTCAACAAACCGTCCATACCGGCGTGATGAATACGATCCTCAACTGGGCATGACCACAACGCAGCCCTGAAGTATCAGCAGAGATCGAGTCAACTAGATCATCCATTGTGAAGGCCTCATCGACACGACAGCCAGTAGCACAGTTCCTCAACAAACCATCCATACCGGCGTGATGAATACGATCCTCAACTGGATGGAACTGAAATAAACACTTTGATTGTTGCGATCCTATCAGACTTAATTTGAAAATATAACTTAGCTTTTTGTTCAAAATGTTGCTTTTTTTATTTATTAAACTTACCCACATTCAAGTGAGCTAGAATAAAAGTTTTTTGTTTTTTTTGTATGTTTCTTCAAAAGCAGAGGCTCTGTTCAGCATAAAAAATTCCTTAAACACAAGACAGGAAAACACAAGACTATAATCATGACAAAAACAAGGCAATGAATTGTTAATTTGGGGCCATGATTTATATATATTTATATACACACATACAGTCAGGTCCACAATTCTAATCTTTTTGGCTCTATACACCACCACAATGGATTTGAAATGAAACAAACAAGATGTTCTTTAACTGCAGACTTTCAGCTTTAATTTGAGGGCATTTACATCCAAATCAGGTGAACAGAGTAAGAATTACAACAGTTTGTATATGTGCCTCCCACTTTTTAAGGGACCAAAAGTAATGGGACAGATTAACAATCATAAATCAAACTTTCACTTTTTAATACTTGGTTGCAAATCCTTTGCAGTCAATTACAGCCTGAAGTCTGGAACGCATAGACATCACCAGATGCTTGGTTTCATCCCTGGTGATGCTCTGCCAGGCCTCTACTGCAACGGTCTTCAGCTCCTGCTTGTTCTTGGGGCATTTTCCCTTCAGTTTTGTCTTCAGCAAGTGAAATGCATGCTCAATCGGATTCAGGTCAGGTGATTGACTTGGCCATTGCATAACATTCCACTTCTTTCTCTTAAAAAACTCTTTGGTTGCTTTTGCAGTATGCTTTGGGTCATTGTCCATCTGCACTGTGAAGCGCCGTCCAATGCTCATATTCAGCCAAATGCTTCAGAACTCAGATAATATTGCCCGAAACACTTCAGAATTCATCCTGCTGCTTTTGTCAGCAGTCACATCATCAATAAATACAAGAGAACCAGTTCCATTGGCAGCCATACATGCCCACGCCATGACACTACCACCACCATGCTTCACTGATGAGGTGGTATGCTTTGGATCATGAGCAGTTCCTTTCCTTCTCCATACTCTTCTCTTCCCATCACTCTGGTACAAGTTGATCTTGGTCTCATCTGTCCATAGGATGTTGTTCCAGAACTGTGAAGGCTTTTTTAGATGTTGTTTGGCAAACTCTAATCTGGCCTTCCTGTTTTTGAGGCTCACCAATGGTTTACATCTTGTGGTGAACCCTCTGTATTCACTCTGGTAAAGTCTTCTCTTGATTGTTGTTGATGTTGACTTTGACACACATACACCTTCCTCCTGGTGAGTGTTCTTGATCTGGCCAACTGTTGTGAAGGGTGTTTTCTTCACCAGGGAAAGAATTCTTCGGTCATCCACCACAGTTGTTTTCCAAGGTCTTCCGGGTCTTTTGGTGTTGCTGAGCTCACCGGTGCGTTCTTTCTTTTTAAGGATGTTCCAAATAGTTGATTTGGCCACACCTAAAGTTTTTGCTATCTCTCTGATGGGTTTGTTTTGTTTTTTTCAGCCTAATGATGGCTTGCTTCACTGATAGTGACAGCTCTTTAGATCTCATATTGAAAGTTGACAGCAAAGGTTTCCAAATGCAAATAGCACACTTGAAATGAACTCTGAACCTTTTATCTGCTCCTTGTAAATGGGATAATGAGGGAATAACACACACCTGGCCATGGAACAGCTGAGCAGCCAATTGTCCCATTACTTTTGGTCCCTTAAAAAGTGGGAGGCACATATACAAACTATTGTAATTCCTACACCGTTCACCTGATTTGGATGTAAATGCCCTCAAATTAAAGCTGAAAGTCTGCAGTTAAAGCACATCTTGTTTGTTTCATTTCAAATCCATTGTGGTGGTGTATAGAGCCAAAAAGATTAGAATTGTGTCGATGTCCCAATATTTATGGACCTGACTGTATATCCCACGTCATGTGCGGGGCACGTATGTTTTGTTTAGGTAAACTGAACAAGCAACAAGAGGTTTGCATCATAGCTACTACTGCTGCAGATTATAAAACATGGAACTGACCAATCAGTAACCAGAACCTAGTTAATTAGTCCTTTTCTAATAGAACAATGGACATTTTGGGGTTCTGTTTGATTTACAATACACAGACTTCACAGAGAATTTGATGATGTTCTAAAAATGAACCTATGTTACCACAGACCAATGATCTTGCCCTGATCTCTAAAAATAAAACCTTCATCAGTCAAAATGATTGAAATTCAGACCTGGCGGAAATTACAGACGCAGTTGGACACATTTCCCGAAGAATGTTCTAGAATGTGAGAAATTCTATTAGCGGGCAGATTTGCATAATTTAACATGTATTAATAATGGATCTTCTTGGATACAAACGAGTTCTGATACTCCAGGGCAGAATTTGAGTTTAAGAACACTTAATCACAGACTTTGGTCCAATCTGTGGCACAGAACTGCTGGCATGGGAAGTTTATAACACACCGCAGACCTTGGACTGAAATATTTTGGATGGATGTCACAATACAGCATATTAACAGTGAACGCAGTGACCATAAACCAGTTTGTCCCAAATATCACTGGACCCAGAGCCAGAGCAATGCTCATTCATGTCCTGGAGGATGAGGTAGAAAAATACAAAAGCTCTGTCTGTGTGCCAGATCTGCAGTGAAAGGGAAAATGCCATTGTAACAAAAACACTGGTCTTTTATACCTCACTCTCTGTCTCTCCCTCTCCCTTTGCTGAGTAGTTTCTGCACTGCTCCAGGCTTTGATCAGAGCTGCCATGCTGAAAGTATAATGCTGTGTAGAGTTTCTTCTCCACCGTGTCCATCACTTTCATCTTGTCCTAACCTCCAGATCAGTCTGTCACCCCGCTATGATGCCTTTGCTGTCTGATGAGTGGTCTGATATCATGTACTGGTTCCTGCAGTCACATGTGTTGCTCTGTGATGACAGTCTGGCCATGTATCTGTTGTATATCAGTTGTCAGGGCTACATATTCCTATGACAGCAGAGTTGTGGCAAAGCATATGTGAAGAATTAAATTCAAAAAGCCACATACAGAGAATAAAGAGCTCTTTATATAACATGACAAGTGTGTCAGAATGAAGAAGTTCATACATTAAAATGTTGATAAATGTCAGAAAACCTTTTCAAGTTCATTATAAAAATCAGGCAATGAAAAAAAATTTACTCAATTTAAGTATTAGTTGTAGGCACAATTTATCTTCAAAACTAATTTCAAGAATTTAAACATTTACACCTATATATCAAAAGGTTTATGAGCAAAAAACATTGTCAAGTGTGTCTAAACTATTGAGTAGAATATTTATTAGTAGGCCTTGGTATCAACATTTGATTTTAATCGATCCTGATTTACCAAGTCTTCTTTCATGTTGATTCTTATTCAGTTTGATTAGATTATTGGGAATGTTTCAGTTTTGCTTAGGTACAAAATAGATTTTACATGCACATTCAAGTGTGTCCAAACAGGGTATTTACTAGGGCTGGGACAGAAAAATTCATATGATTTGTTTCTGTTCAAATCAAAGTGTTAATGTGAGTAGATTTTGATTCATTTTGATTAAATTCATTTAGATTCTGATACTGAGTACGTTTACATGCACCCACATAATGTGATGTGATTGCAGTATATGTATGGTCAAAAACATCGAAATGAAGACATTTTATCCAATATGTCCATAGAAATATGTTTTGCATTTGACATTAGTTTAAAAAAAGTGGCCAGTAACACACTTACTGTATGTGAGTTCATCACTTGTGCTGTGCTTTGGGATATGTAAATAATGTTAATATTTCTACCCGCCCAAGGTCTAGGATGTTCTATTGGTGTAGTCCTTTTTAGGACTATCACAGTACCAACATTTCAGTAGTTGTTACCAATACCAGTACAATTTTGTGGTTCTTGTTACCAATTTCAGTACCAGTGGCAAAACTGCTGAATTAAGTAACTGCCAATTATCCCAGTTTCCATTTCAATCAAAATCAGAATCAGAAAGAGCTTTATTGCTCTATTAAATTACGATTAATTTGTTTTGGTGACAAACTTCCACAGCACAAAGAAAATGACAGTGACAAGACACAGATAATAAAAAGAATAAAAATAGAATAAGTAAATAGAAAATCATTTATAATTATTATTTTTATTTTTTTAAATACACAATATACAAAAATAGACAATACAGTCAACTCCAGAATTATTGGCACTCTTGGTAAATATGAACAAAGAGGGCTGTGAAAATAAATCTGCATTGTTTATCGTTTTGATCTTTCATTAAAAAAATTCACAAAATCATTGAAGTAAAACAATTGAAAGTGGAGGGAAACGTCTAGGTTACTGACATAACCCCTGTTCCCTGAAGGAAGGAATGGAGACGTTAACGTCAGAATTTGGATCTCGCCTGAGAGCCCAATCACCTTCGAGTGATAACAAAACGAGGCAGGGGTTAGGTCAGTAACCTAAACGTTCCCTATCAGTCAGTCCTGTTCGACGTTAACATCAGTGACTGACTAATTAGGATCCCTAAGAAAAACGCCACAAGCGCTGCATCTCCAGCACCCCATGTAAGCTGCCTAATCCTCCCACACCTGTTGGGGCAGAGAAAGGACAGGGCTTACAAGGAGAATGTCGATCATTGCTGTTCCTCTTACCCTATACAGTGAGACTATCAGATAACACTGGGAAAGCGTGCCCATGTCAGATGGAAAGGGATGCTATGGAGACCACATCCTGTAGGGAAGTAACATGTGGAGAATATATATATGGACTTGTTACTATGGTCTCTGAGGTAGATCCTGCCTAAACAGGGATGGAGTCAATACCATTACAAAGACGGCAGAGGAGCTCTGCCAAGGGAAAGACACGGGCACCTACTCTAGCACAGGGGTTGACTAACCGGGCATACACAAGTGCTAGACCTGGCGTCAGACACCTCCACCACGTCTAACTGCCGAAGGGTGCTGAAGGAACTCCCTCTAGGGTTCACCAAGCAGGGAACTCACCTGGGGAGCAAGATGAATGCTCGTATTCCATCCTTGGAGAGGAATGGCACTGCAAGTGAGGCATCGAGCCGGACTTCTCCTGTACAAGCTACTAGTAGCCAGTACACGGGATGAAAACCAGCTCTACAAGGAGATTCTAAAACCTCACAAATGTTTTAGGAGTCCCCCAGCCCGCAGCTCTAATAGGAGGAGGCAACACTCAAGTGGAGTGAGCTTTCACCTCAAAGGGGCATGGCTCGCCTTGGGACTGGTATGCCAAGATGACGGCATCCACTATCCAGTGGGCCAACCTCTGCTTGGAGACAGTCTTTCCTTTCTGCTGGCCTCCAAAGCAAACAAAGAGCTGTTCTGAGGGTCTGAAACTCTGTGCGTGGTCCACGTACAAACGCAGGTTCGAGCGGGACACAGCAACGCAAGATCTGGGTCTGCCTCCTCCAGGGGCAGTGCTTGCAAGAACACCACCTGGTCACTGAAGGGAGTGGTGTGAACTTGGAGGCGAGGGCTGCATATTCTGTGTGAGTGAGTGAGTGATTGGCACTTTTCCGTGCTCTGTGCACAGTTGACCGCCACTCTGAGGTTAGGGTCTGCTTATTCCGTAAATGATAATGAGAAAGATGTAGGGGACAGCAATCCAGGCACCATCCGCTGAAGAGCGTACCTCAATGGTGAACTATAGGTGGCTTCTTTAAGGCAGCATAGCTGCATACTCGGCACTACCTATATAGCACCATTGGCTATTGCAAATGCTATAGCGTGATTCAGTCAGGCTTCAGCAATTTCAGAGAAAGGAGTTTCCCCAAAGTATAAGCTATTACGCAATGTCGAGAGACCGAATCAAAAGGGAACTTGGAAGACGTTTATCAGATGCTTGTACACAAGATGTTTTTCAGAATTAAGGGTTAGTTCACCCAAAACTGAAAATTCTGTCATTAAGAACTCACCCTCATGTCATCTAATACTGAGCCGCCGTTCGGACGTAAACACAGAAGCGCTGAACTGCGGTCACTAAGTCAAATGCGTATGACAAATTGTTAAAGTCATTATTTTTGTTTTGTTTTTGCGCATAAAAGTATTCTCGTCACTTCATAACTTTAAGGTTGAACACTGTAGTCACATGGACTATTTTATCTATGGCTTTAATACCTTTCTGGACATCAAAAGGTGCAATGTCGTTGCTGCCCATGTGTGGTTCAGAAACCCTCGGATTTCATCAAAAATATCTTAATTTGTGTTCAGAAGTTGAACGAAGGTCTTAAGTGTTTGGGATGACATAAGGGTGCGTACTTAATGACAGAAATTAAATTTTTGGGTGAACTAACCCTTTAAGCACTGTTTAGCAGACATCTTAGAGACGTACCTGTGCTATCTGGTCACTGAATTTAACACTCACGAAAACTCCCGTTAAACTAAAAAAGATATCTTACTTGTACAGTCAATCTCATATTTACATTGTGTTTACACTTGGTTATAACGGAAGGATTCACGAACGTGTGGCTCGTGTTGAACAAAACAAACCCTCGTCTGTTTTCAGAGTTTTAAATGGATTCTGACTAACTTACTGACTAGCACCTGTGATAGGCCTTTGCGTTCACATGCTGAACAGATATGATTTTGATGGTTACAATGCTCAACGCTTGTAAAAACACATTGTAAATGGAAACCTTTGACATCCAGACAGCGCTCAAACAAACACGAATTTACACGAATATACTGTACCTGGTACTCTGTAGGTCACCTTTATTTATATAGCGCTTTTTACAATGCAGATTGTGTCAAAGCAGGGATCACGCTGAATGACAGACCAGAAGCGCTCTCTCTCTCTCTTGCGTGCGATCCCAGTTCTCTCAGACAGCGTGTGATCAGTTCCCCTCGTGCCTGAATGGTCAAATGCACACATAGTTGTCAAAATGTCCATCGTGTGGAGTATCTCACGTAAATACAGTCGGTTATGGATAAAGTGGACGTAAACATTTGGGTGAAAACAGGATATGTGTCAATATCCATGGATTCGGTCTTAAAGGCACCATAGCCTATATTTGTCATTAATGTTAATAAAACAACAAAATATGTTAAATAAATGTATACATGGTAAATAAACCTACTGTATCTGAAAAACAAGTTTATTTAATTTGTATCTCTATAGTATTTGTTGTATTGTTTGTAAGTTTCTTTTTAT
>RJVU01021200.1:2928842-3001726 GCA_003731715.1 Anabarilius grahami | reverse complement strand
GGCCAAGTACAGGGATATCCTGGACGAAAACCTTCTCCAGAGTGCTCAGGACCTCAGACTGGGCCGAAGGTTTACCTTCCAACAAGACAATGACCCTAAGCACACAGCTAAAATAACGAAGGAGTGGCTTCACAACAACTTCGTGACTGTTCTTGAATGGCCCAGCCAGAGCCCTGACTTAAACCCAATTGAGCATCTCTGGAGAGACCTAAAAATGGCTGTCCACCAACATTTAGTTTAGTTACATAAGTTATGGAGGGTTTCCTCTGCCTGAAGTGATGAAGGAAAGCTTCTTATGACATTTCTAGATGGGTTTAATCTACACTTTTAGTATTACCTTCTAGGTGCAAAGTTCTAGAGCTTACAATACTCAGCTTCCTCAATAAAAGTTATGAAATAAGGAGAATCATGTGACTTATTCTTATATTGTATTACTGAAGAATTGTATTAAATAACTCACCATATGTGTATATAGCCCTCTGTTATTGCACAATGTCCATCCATTTCTAACTGAAAAGGAGAAAGAATGGATGATTAGAGAGAGCATTGTAGGATAAATGAAATGGGCTTGCTTAATTAGAATACAATTAACATGCTAATTACTTTGCTTTCATCTGAAGAAGGCACAATGATATGAAGGGAGAATGCCCAGCAAAAGACACACACACAGAGAGAGAGAGAGAGAGAGAGAGACTTACAAGGGCCGTCCTTTGTTAAATACAAAATCTTATTTAGTATGTAGAGAGAAACTAGAGGCCAGGGGAGAAAATTTTAGAGGAGAACAGAGGTGGGTTTTGCTTGTTGGAGGTTCTGCGGTGAATATCTGTGGACACTGCTGGGATAAATAGTCACTCAGCACGGAAAACAAACCCACCCATATTAATTCAGTATGCAAGACACAGCACACAGACTCAACATGCAAGACAAATCGATATGTCAGGATCAGCCTATAGCAATGTGCTGCATCGGATTCTCGCTTGCTGCCATTGATAGCACCACACACACACACACACACACTCACACTCTATCTCTCTCTCTCTTTCACAGAGACATACTAACAGTTGTGTTTGCTCTAGCATGTGGAAGAAATCACTAAAGGACAGCTGAAACCATGTCAGTTTTCAGTGGCTTTATGTGCGCTGCTCTAAACATTCTGTTCAACAGAAATGTAGTACATCACTTAAAAGGACACATAAAAGAAAATATGCTTTTTTTAGACATGTCAACTAATGATTAGTAGGCTCTACTGAAGTACATTATTCTGGAAGTAGGTACAGATTTGGTACAGTTTAGAAGTTTTAGAAATGTTTAGAATGTTACAAGCATTCAAAGATTAATGAACTTGATTACGTATTCTTAAGTATTTGTAAAGTTCTAGAACACATGGTCAGGAGAAAGCTGGAAAAATACAATTATTTCTAAACACCAGAAACCCAATGTGATGCAGACTTTGCACTGAGTCTGTTATTGAAGGATGGGCCATTAAAACTGTACTGGATCCATTTGTGCTTTATGTGACCATTACAGGTTTTTTTTTTAAGCAATCACTAGGACCCTCTTCACACAGTTCTCCTAACCAGGTTTCATCTTGGCACAGCAGTAATTATTTCACATTCAAAATGCATTAAATCTGCCAAAACACTTCATTCATGTCTCATTCTTCCAGAACTCTAGCAAAGGTTTTCACCCAGCAAACACACTTTGTCAGTCATAAAACACAGACCTAAAAAACACTAACATCAGGTAGCATTATGTAAAATGTAAAATTTCTTAGCAAAACTAGAATAACACTCTCTATTGTTTATAATTCACTGCAGTTTGTTACATGAACCATGTTTACATAACTTCAGAATAATTTTGTACTGTTTTCCCCTTTGAATGGATTATAATGAAATTGAAAGACTAATACTTGTGTAGGTCACTTCATCTAACTGCTTTGATAGTACTTGATTTTTTAGATTCATTATGTATTCTATAAATTATTTTGCAGAAACTGTTGTACATCTATACTCAAATTAACACCTACAAATTCTCATGAAATCATATTCACCTTTTTCCTATGCCCCATGATGTTCTGCATGAATTATGGGTGTAACTTCCATTAAGCTTTGACCGCAATAATACGCTTTTTAAAAAAAACTGGCCATAATGACATGACATTATTCCACTCACCATTCAACCATCGAACATTAAAAGGAAAAGTGTAAAAGTGTGAATAAAAAAATTAAAAAAAATAAAAAATAAAAAACACACGTGTAAAAGCATCAACAAAGTACATCCAACAGACCGTAAACCCCAAAAGCACGATACTTTCCGCAGAAATACGGACGTTAAATATCACTGTGGTAACATATATATAATATATAACATACGTTGCCTTAATCAAAAATGTTCATTAATGATAATATTTCAAAGTGATTTCCATCATTTTGACAGATAATAAATTGTATTTGCCTGCTTCAAAAACATTCCAGTAAACGCTGTAAAAAGGGATTAGAAGTGAAAAGGGGAGACAATTACATTTTAAAGCATCCATGTAAAAAAAAAAACCTGGAAAGAGATGTGAGGATCTGGGGAGAAAGATGATGAGAGACACATTCCAGTGAATTATTCATAGGATATATCGTAAATTATATCGGGAAAACAGACCACAAATGCAGAGTTTATGTTGTCTTTTTAATACCGTTACAGCGAAATAAAAAGGAAAAAAGAAAATAATCCGGAGGAAAAGAATGCAGCGACTGAAAAGAGCTCTTGCCATAGACATTTATTTTTACAGCTAATTCAGTCAAAACTGATGGATAATGATTATTTGTGGTGCAATCTTATATTTTGAAATTATTAATTTCATTGTATTTGAATGGAAGTTGCCCAAACCAGAAGTGTCACCCATAATTCAAAACACAGTAGGCTCGTCAGGAATAAGGTGGATACTAAGATTGTGTTAAAAGCATGGCCACCAGAAAAACTGCACAAATCTGCTGAGCAGAAACCAGGAAGCTAGCAGTCACACAAAAAGAAAATCCTTTGCACTGCTCTTCTGTCCAGTAACGAATAAGACCTAAATGCAAACCGGGTTGATCCCCTGCATATGCTGAAGTTGAGGCAGATGAATGCTTACCCATGCATGCAGCAATAGCAAATATGGTGCGTGGGAGGAGAGGTTCTGGCTGAGCACAAGTGTTTATAACCCAGCGTGGATAAATGGTTTGTGGGCCGAATCCTGCATCGAGAAGTTCTGCTCTTTGACATCATTTTATATTTCCTGGTTAGTTACTTGATTTTCATTTTGGCTGTATACTGTCGGCAAGTAAACGTCAGCATACCAAACGACCCAGCACCTAGAGAAGTCTTTGCATTATTTAAATCCCATTTTCAGGCATCCAACCATTTGTGAATTATGTGTCACCTCCAGTTAAATATGATGTGTGGAGATTCCTCTGCAAGAAAACACTCCTTCACAAGGACAATTACGAGCAAATGCACGCAAACAGAATGTCATTCTGATAGGCTTCCTGGCATCACCCTCAATCACATACACAAAGGAAATCAATTTGTTTTTATGCAATATTCTATGAGACATCAAATGAGTAAGCTCTAGCAATTTGAATCTGTAATTTGCTTGTTCTCTTTATACTGAGACTTGACTGCAACATCCTAAACTGAAGATCAAACTTGTCAAGTACCATATTTGCATGCTGCTTATTACATTTATGTTGCTGNCCCCCCCCCCAAAATTAAATAAATAAATAATAATAATAAATAATAATAATAATATTAATAAATACATAATATTTGATGCAATGGACATGTGACACCCCAAACCATGGGTTTGAATTATCATTGTATTGATCCATTCAATGTTATTATTAATAACATTATATAGGACTATAAATGTAGGCTATGTAGCCTATATATAGCCTAGTTCTTTTTAGTTGGACTAAAATCCCGACAGGAATAAATAATAACTTGCAGGAAAATGTGCCGCTGCTCTGATTTAATTGTTATTTTAGCAATAGCAGGAGGTTGCTTCAAGGTTCCTTAAAACAAAACTTGTTTTAATTTGTTTGTATAATTTTATTAATATTAGACTTCTTAATTAATTTCATGAGCTTTATTGATTCAGAGAAAAGTTTTATTTTTTTATTTTTTTCCAAAATGGAAATTAAAAAAATATTAGTTTAGCAAAAAAACCTAAACGGAAAACAAAAATAAATTTGGTTAAGCAGTTGATTAAATAAACTTTATTTAACAGTCAACAATCAAATAAATATTTAAATTGTACATTAAGGTTGTTTTATATAACATTTTAATAATATAAATACAAAGTTCTGTCATGAAACTCTGGCACATAGTAGGGAACGAAAAGGCTGATCAATTAGCAAAAGAAGCATTAAAGAAAAACTTGGTGGATATTAAGGTACCCCTGGGAAGAAGTGAGGTAAAATCAGTGATAAATAAGGAAATAATAAAACTGTGGCAACAAAGATGGGAAAATAGTAGTACAGGCAGATGGTATTATAATATTGAAAAATCAGTAAGGAAAAATGGACAGTTTTATGGAAGACATAGAAAGGAAGAAGTTATGATATCAAGATTAAGGTTTGGACATACAGGATTAAAGTCAACACTTGCAATAATGGGGAAGCATGAAAATGGTATGTGTGATGCGTGTGATGTATTAGAAACAATAGAGCATGTGTTTTTTAAGTGTAATAAATATCATGATGAGCGTAATAGTCTTTTCAGCAACATAAAGAATAAACCAGTGAGTGTAGCTGACCTGTTGGGAAAGGGTTTGAGAGATAATCAGGTATATATGGCGGTTTTAACCTTTTTAAAGTGGATTAGAGTATAGGATATAGATGTAGTAATGCTTTCATCCATCTCAGAGAGTGAGGAGCCTACTGTGGAAGCTGGAGGAGCTGAACACGCAGCGCCAGTTAAAGCATGGGATCTGATCCTTTGGGGGTGGGTGGGGCAATTAAATAAAAATTATACAGATACATCACCCATGCAAGTAAATAAGTTATACAGTAGGTGGCGGTAATACTCCAAAGGAGTGAATGGCCATATAACTAGAAGAAGAAGAAGAAGAAGAAACTCTGGCACAGGCTAATAGGTCCTTTAACTCAACCTGCTTGTAATCACATCGTTATCTATAGGGCACAGCTGATTGGTTCATGCTGTATCAGTAGCCAATGAGCTTGCATGCTCAAACTTCAAATACTTGGGTAGCAAGTGCACTTTCAGAAATCCTCTGAAATTCAACATCTAAGATAAGTGCACTGGTTTTTATGCTGTATCACTGTGTTTTTGCATAGTCTGCTTAATCAGTTCCTTATGATGTAACCACACATGAGGTTTAATTCAGGTGTAATGTCAACAACAGTCCTGTTTTAATGCTTAAAATGAATTACTAAGCATATTAGCAGCAAGCTAATATTAAATTTTGCATTTATGCAGCAGCAAGCAGGCAATGTAGTTGCCGTAAGGATATCAAGACAAGCTTGCTGAACTCTTTAAAATTAAATAGGCTTTCGCTTTTGTATTCGCATATCTAACAGATCTACAGCAACTCCTATTTTTGTACAGCAGCTGCATGCATAAATTTAAATTGCAATGATAAAGAACATCAACAACAATAGAACGCTAGTAGAAGTTGCGGTTGAGTAGACAGTGTACCTGTTTGCTAATTTGAATGTGATGAGTTTTGTGTTGGTTAAGGTTGGTTCATGCTATGCGAACATTATCATGAATTAAAATGCAAACAATGTATTTATTCACCTTATTTACGTATCAGTATGCAAGCAGCTGCATTCAGCAGAATTATATTGGGTATATACCACTTCATAACTACAGGACAGACAGCGATTGCTAATGTGGGATACCTCATCGTCAGCTTATTTTTAGTAGACATCACTGCTGTCACGTAGAATGATAATTATCTTTCAACTTACCTAGAGTGTGCAAGGCAGCCCAACACTAAAATAAGAGCATCCTAGTTGATACTGCAATGCAGGGGTGCCCAACCCTGTTCCTGGAGATCTACCTTCCTGCAGAGTTCAGCTCCAGCGCTGCTCAACACACCTGTCTGTAATTATCAAGTGGAGATCTTAATTAGCTGATTCAGGTGTGTTTTATCAGGGTTGGAGCTAAACTTTGCAGGTAGGTAGATCTCTAGGAACCGGGTTGGGCACCCCTGCTGTAATATATCATTTTGGCAAACGATCCACCGGGTATCTGTGTGTGTGTGCCCTGGAGAATGTCAGTCTTTTCCGTTTATGGTGGGTTTGGCAGCCGTGGGCAGTGTGGCCGATCACAGGCATGTTGTTGAGCCTGAATGTGGCCATCAGAGGTGTTATATCAGTCAGAATCACTCACTGCTCAAAACGCTGAGGTATTTGCTTTAATGTAGTTCCAAACGTAGGTTCGGGAGGAGCCTAAATATTCAGTCCTGTCAATCATCATTACGAGCGTATATAAGCGGCAGTCACTACGTCATCCCAGCATGCCTCCTCCCCATCTCCTCCTCTATTTCTCTTATTCTCCCTCTATGCAGTACTGTTATAGGGTGGTTTAACTTGGAGCTCAAGGCAAGCCTCGGGTTCGAGCCTCCTTCGACAGCAAGCCAAGTTTGTTTTACCATTAACCTTTCAGACTGAATGGGCAGGCGAACTCGGGAAACAACAGGAGTGTAAAAAGAGACTTATCGTCAACTTGCCTCCTCCTGCATGCTGGTGGATTTTCTGACGTACATGTAGGATTTGAGGACGAACCAGACAAATGAATCTTCCAGATGATTCGTTCAAACATAACTCCATACAAAACTCATCTCAACACTCCAGATCCCAAATCAACACGCAGGACCCAAAATCAGAGAAATTGTCATTTGCGGCTCCATCCAGTCTACCAAGACTCCAAGCTAAGTACTTTATGGCCTTGCAAGCTTGTAAAAGTCAGCCTAGCTAAGGAAGAAAGTGTCAAACTTAATCAGTTTGTAAAAGACGGATTGGTTTGAAGAGGCCACAGCGTGAGCCTGTTTTTACAAATAAACTGCATCAAATCGTTCCAAAACAATTCTAAACTTATCAAACATTGTTCAACTGCATAATTCTATATCATGTCTATACATTATACATGTGACCAGTTATGCTTATAACAATTACATGAATTGTGAGCGTTCTATTGAGAGAAATCATGTCTAAACTGTACTTCTCTGCTGAGAGCAGGAAAGTTGAGACACCACAAAACATTTAATTTATGATCAAGGGAGGAGAAACGCCACCTCTGAAACAAAGATGATACCTAATTGGTCAGAACTCCTCAAAGAGGTTGGACAAACACCTCAGTTTAAATACTCAGCAAACAAAAACAATTTAGAATAATGAGACAGACAGAAGCTGCGTTTCCATTACCTTCAAATTGTAATTGCAAATTGAAATGGAAATACGTGAATTTCGCAAAAACTCCCAAATAATCTCAAAAGTTTACGCTCGCATGAGGTGGTTTTTCAGGCAATTCGAAAAAGGAGTAATTTCGCAAAACTGCAAAATGTACAGTCACATCATCATTCTTTAAAGGGTTAGTTTATCCAAAAATGAAAATGTAATTTATTACTCACCCTCATGTCGTTCTACACCCGTAAGACCTTCGTTCATCTTCGGAACACAAATTAAGATATTTTTGATAAAATCCGATGGCTCAGTGAGGCCTCTATAGACAGCAATGCCATTGTAAATCTCAAGAACCATAAAGGTACTAAAAACATATTTAAAACAGTTAATGTGAGTTCAGTGGTTCTACCCTAATATTATAAAGCGACGAGAATACTTTTTGTGCACCAAAAAATCTAAATAACGACTTTAACAATATCTCGTGATGGCCGATTTCAAAACACTGCTTCAGAGCTCCAAAGTCACGTGATTTCAGCAGTTAGCCGTTTGATAGGAGATCCGAATCACTGATTTGATTCGTAAAGCTCTGAAGCAATGTTTTGAAATCGGCCATCACGAGATATTGTTAAAGTCATTATTTAGTTTTTTGTTTTTCCAGGTCACAGGCTGGAGAATGGAGCAGCGAAGAAATGAGGAAGCATACACTGGAGTATTGAGAAGCACCCAGGGAAGCATATATGAGGGAGAAGGGCTTCCAGAAGCCGTGGCAAATATTACGCTCCAAATAAAGCTCTCAGAAAGAAGTATCTTTTAGAAAATGACTCAGAGTTTTTAGTCGCATAACATTGGTGAATGGAAATACCGTCATTTCGCAATAGTTTTTAATCTACGTTTAGAAAATATTGCAAAAGTTTTGCGCAAATCTGTAATGGAAACACAGCTGATGGCGAGCAGACGATAAAGAGCAGATGACCTGATCAAGGCAGATCAAGATCAGATGACAATAAGAATAAGCAGTTTCATTCAAGCCATCCAACTTACTCTTGTCTCACTCACTTACCTTTCTTTTACTTAGTTTTCTTTCTTTTCCGTTGAGAGCCTCGTTTTCTAAGTTAGTTTAGAAGCAAAGTTTAATCAACAGTCTTTGCCCGCCTCAACTTCAGCCACGAGGGAGACTCGATTCATCCGCCAGCACACCAGAACTTGACTGGCTTCCCATGACATTGATATAAAGTGTAATAAAGAAATGGTAGAAGGGTTAAATTAATGATTGATGGTTCGTTCAGATCAGGTGCATATATTGCAAGGAATTTGATTTCATAATTTCACTCTCTTAAAACTCGTTCTTTCCTCGCTTTCTTTCTTTCTGCAACTCGTGTGAAAGTGTGTGTGTTTGTGTTTGATATTAATAATAATAATAATAGTTTTATTTATTTAGCGCCTTTCAAGAACCCAAGGACGCTTTACATGAAGTTGCTAAATAACATGAATACATATAAGTATACAGTCAGTATACAACACGTAATCAACCAGATGGAACAGACAAAGAAAGTTAATCTACATTAAACTTACAAAAACAAGCATAGAGCTGGAAAATTGGGACAGACAATCAATTTGAATAAGTGAGTTTTAAGAGCAGTTTTATAGGTCTGAAGAGAAGAGACATCACAAAGGTCTTGTGGTAGTTTATTCCAGAGCTTTGAAGCTGATATGTTGAAAGCCCTACCACCCACACTACACTGCGTTCCAAATTATTATGCAAGTGACATATCAGTAAGATTTCAGTACAATAAACATCAGATTTTAGTTTTTCTAAGAAATGTTTGTTTGTTTATTTATCCATGTCTTTTTAGATAACTGGTATCAATCTCAGACAAAGAAATTTGCCAGGTCTATGGAAACCCTACTTAGAGGTTGTTCCACATTATTAAGCAGGTCACAGTTTTCATGCATTATGGGGAGGAAGAAAGATCTTTCTGAAGATGAAAAGCATGAAATGGTGCAATGTTGTGCAAAAGGCATGAAAACAGCTAATATTGTGTGAAAACTGAATGGAGATTATCGAATTATCATAAGATTTGTGAGTGATTTAGAGTACAGCAGAACTCGGTCAGATAAAGGCTTATTAATGAAAGTTCCTGTCAAAAAAATTAATTGTATTAAAAGGGCAGCTATAAAAAAAGCCAGTGTTGAGCAGCAAACAGGTATTTGAAGCTTCTGGTGTCTCTGGAGTCTCAAGAAGCTCTCCATGCAGGCTGGCAGTTGTGCGTAAAGATGCATTTTAGCCACCACTAACCAAACCTCACAAAGAGAAACATTTACAGTGGGTGTAGAAATACATTTTCAAACAGTTTTATTGCTGTGGTGTTTTTTTGCAGCATGGGATAGTGCATAGTGCATTGTATTTCAGAAGGCACTATCCTCCTTTTCATACCATAGCTGAAAATGGCCAGTTATGAACTCCACATCTTGCAAAAGTCATTTAAATACCCTCAGAGACGCTAAAGGGACCTTCCATCTCACTTCCCAATATTCCAGCCCAAATCATCACCCGCCAGCTCCTTGCTGACGTCGCAGTCTTGTTGGAACGTGGTGACTATTCACCAACCATCCAGAAATTCATCCATTTAGACCATCCATTGTAGTACGGCATTAGTCAGTGAATAAAACTGTTTAAAAATGAGTCTTCATGTATTTCTACACCCACTGTAAATGTTTCTCTTTGTGAGGTTTGGTTTGGAGTGGCTGAAATGCATCTTTACGCACAACTGCCAGCCAGCATGGAGAGCTTCTTGAGACTCCAGAGACACCAGCAGCTTCAAATACCTGTTTTCTGCTCAACACTGGCTTTTTTATAGCTGCCCTTTTAATGCAATTAATTTTTTGGACAGGAACTTTCTTTAATAAGCCTCTATCTGACCGAGTTCTGCTGTGCTCTAAATCACTCACAAATCTTATGATAATTCGATAATCTCCATTCAGTTTCACACAATATTAGTTGTTTTCATGCCTTTTGCACAACATTGCACCATTTCATGCTTTTCATCTTCAGAAAGATCTTTCTTCCTCCCATATTGCATGAGAAGTGTGACTTGCTTAATAATGTGGAACAACCTCTAAGTAGGGTTTCCATAGACCTGGCAAATAATTTTGTCTGAGATTGATACCAGTTATCTAAAAAGACATGGATAAATACACAAACAAACATTTTCTTAGAAAAACTAAAATATGAATGTTTATTGTACTGAAATCTTACTGATATGTCACTTGCATAATAATTTGGAACGCGGTGTAGATAGACAGAACTTTGGTACTACAAGCAAGTTTTCAGAGCTCAATCTCAGAGTACGGGCAGGGACATAGGGGATAATCAATTCGGAGAGATAGGAAGGTGCTAAACCACGACGTGCCTTGAAAACTAGAGTAAGAATCTTAAACTGGATCCGGTAACTAACAGGGAGCCAATGTAGTTGCTGTTAGACAGGGGTGATGTGAGCTGATTTTTTGGTAAAAGTGAGGACCCGAGCAGCTGAATTCTGAATAAACTGCAAGCGATTTATGACTTTTTTGGGGAGACCAAAAAATGAGGAGTTGCAAAAATCAAGACGTGAAGTTATAAAAGCATGAACAACAGTTTCCGCATCTTTGAGATTTAGTGAGGGTCTTAAACGGACAATGTTGCGAAGATGGAAAAAAACAGGACTTGAGAAGCTGATTGATATGGGGTTCAAAACATAGCCTAGAATAGAACAATACACCGAGGTTTCGTATAGTGAAAGAGGGTTGAATCAATGTTAATAGAAAAGTAATGTTGGGTGAGATCAAGGGATTTAGGGGCTACTAGCAGAATTTCATTTTTTTCCATATTCAACTTTAATTAGTTTTGAGGCAACCACTTTTTCTAGGACTTTAGACAAAAAAGGAAGATTGGAAATTGGTCTAAAGTTACTCAGTACTGTGTCATCAAGGCCAGGTTTTTTAAGTATAGGGTGATCATGGCTATTTTCAGTCCAGGTGGTACATAACCAGTCATAAGGGAACTATTTATCATGTGAGTAATAGGTATAATGAGGGAAGGGAGAACGTTTTTGAGTAGATGTGTTGGTAAAGGATCTAACTGACAGGTGGAGGAGTTAGAGCTCATAATTAGCTGTTCAACCACAGATAAATTGGTGAGATTAAAGTTAGAGATTGGGTAGGGTATCTGGAAAGTAAAAGTTTCTGAAGGAATAAAAGAAGAAAAAGATTGATATTGTCAATTTTGTGTGTAAAAAAAATGTCAGAATTTCACAAAGGTCAGAAGAACCATAAAGAAGAGGAGATGGTGATTTAACAAGTTTGTTGATCTCAGAAAATAGGGTCCTGGGTTTACACTTTGCTCTATTTATAATATTAGACAAGTAAGTAGCGTGTGCAGTGTGAAGGGCTTTTTATAGTGTGATATGAATTGAGAATAGAGGGTAGCATGAACAGGAAGACAAGTCTTCTTATAGAGACGTTCAAGACGCCTAGCCTTTGCTTTCATTAATCTGAGTTTTGGGGTGAACCAGGGGGAAGAATAAGCTGAGGGGACAGTTCTGGTCTTTACTGGGGCCAGAGCTTCCAAGACATTAGATGTAGCTTCATTATATGATGAGAGAATCTCACCAGGACAACAGAGATTAACAGAGAGAGGCAAGGAGGAAGCAGCAATAGCAGTAGAGAAGTTGTCAGCGTTTATGTTTTTCAGGTTTCGATAAGATATTGAAGATTTGATTTTAGATTTGGCAAGGGGGAGAGAGAAACTCAATGAGTCAATGAGTTTATGGTCAGATATGCCAACTTCGAGACCCTGGACACAAACATTATTAATACCAACAGAGCAGATTAGGTAAAGGGTATGAGAATGGCAGTGTGTAGGAAAATCAATGTGCTGTGTTAAATCAAAACAGTCCAATACAGTCAAAGTCCTTAGCAGAAGTACAGTCAGAATCCACATGAATATTGAAATCACCAAGCATAATAATATTGTTATATTGAGCACAAGCAATAATAAGCAACTCGGAGAGATCAGAGAGAAAGTTTGCATGATGTTTAGGCGGTCTGTAGATCAGCAAAATCAAGAGTGGTGTGGGACCAGCAATATTAAACGACAGATATTCAAAGAAACAACAGCATGGAAGTCGATATTGATAGTCTTATAGTTGTTCTTAATCACAGCTGCCAGGCCACCACCTCTGCCAGTGAGACATGGTTTAGACAGATGGTAGTATCCAGGAGGAGTCAGCTGGTTAAGCTCCATAAGGTCATTAGGTGATTGCCAAGTTTCAGTGAGTAGTAGTATGTCCAACTTTTTTTCGATGATGATGTCATTCAGAAGTGTAGCTTTATTGGCCAGGGAGCGAGTGTTGAGTAGGGCAAAGTTATGTTTAAGGGGCGTATGAGTTTCACAGCACTGGGAATATGTCACATCTCTAGCCAGAGGTGTGAGAGTACGAGACAGGTTATTGCAACGAAAGCGCTTGTCGTTATGGTGGCGCATCATTCTATGTGAGCATATCATGGGTATTGAAGATGGAGAAGAGGATCGATGAGAGACCGATGAATATAACGAGGGCGACGAGCAATTCCGAGGCTTTTACACCATTCATATGTAGAAATATCCAGCCAAGAAAAACAGTTCAATTGGTGCAGTTGTGACAAGGTGTAAAAAAGCTCCATGTTAACCAAAAAGAGAAAAAGACAAGAGATGAAAAGGGGTAGCGGTCTAGTGACCGCAAGTTTATTAATAAAGTACATTGCCTTACACAATTCGAGACGAGCAGCACTCACAAAACGCAGCCGCACCAAACACTGTTACACGAAACTCAATCAATGAGGAAGGGGAGACTCGAAGGTATCAAGCGTTAAACCAGACACAGGCAGAGGGTTCGCGGGGAAAAGTGAGGCGCGTCACGAACACCAGCCAAGGCAGAAGTTTGTGAAAACCAGGGAACAGTGCAGCAATGTTTGTTTGATGATTTTATATCCAAAATGGGGAAAAAGACAAGATGTTGATAGTGATGGAGGAGGTTGAAATACTGGTGATCGATTTGATCAAAACAAATAATCCAAACATATGGGTCGAGACAGCAGTGTGTTGTAGTTAGTAGAAAACACGAGTCCAAACATCCAGACAATCAGCAACGAAGACAGGATGGTGAGACACAGCTTGCAAACAGTTAGCGAACAACAAGAAACGATGAAAATTGACAATGAGAAGCGGCAGCCACAGTGCGCACGGCGTTCTCTCACCGGAAGTATTCCCCCCCCCAATATTAGTTTGTGTTAGAATAATCAATAAAGTTTAATTTAAATTTTTAAAGAGAAGAGTCTTGTGTTATGTGCTTATGAATTTAATGTCTTAAACTGCTGATCTATGTAACCTTGCTAATAAATAGTGTTTTCACAATAGTTGGATATTCATATCCACTACAGAGTTTATAGTTATGGCCCGTGCAAATGAACGCTGGATGATTCAGTCGCTCAGTCGTAAAATAAGTGACTCTTAAAATTCCATATAAATTAATTAATAATTCCCTTTGAGCTAATTTGCTTACATACAAGCAAATGCTTGTATTGTTCAAATATCATGTCACCTGCTCTGTTGGGGGGGTAATTCATGTACGATATACAGTAATGTACAGCAGCAGCATGTCCTTCTTGCTCACAGCAGCATGTCTTGTATGTATTGGCAGTAGCATGTCCCGCACTTGCTCTGCAGCATCAGAAATAACCTAAAGCAGCAGCAACAATAAAAGCAGCAGCAGCATGGCAGATCTGTTAGCAGAGTGAAAAACAACAGGCAGCAATGGCAGTGAATGAAGACAAGGAATATGCAGGTGAGGAACCACACACACACTAGGTAAGGTTAACAAAAGTGGTTAATAAACAAGTTAATAAAAATTGTTAATAAGCAAGGTTAACTTTCCTTTGGGTTTGCAGGTGTTCACATGGAAACTGGGGAATGAGGGCACACAGGAACGAACGAGGAGACTTGACGAGGAAACAGGAGCAAGGAGCAAGACATGGCGGTAAATACACTTCAGGCAAGTCATAATCCAACAGATAGCAGTCTTAGCCATAGATGAGACCAGACAGTTTGTGTGTGTGGAGTGTCCTTTTATCTGGTGCTGGGGAGAAGAGGTGATTGGAGACAGCTGGTGATGATTAGTATTCTGGAGATGGTGACCAGCATGACTGAGTGAGGGTGGGGGGTGTTTCTCACCATCACCAGACTCTGTGGAAGAAAATGACACAGGTGAGTGATAGGACTTGAGTTATGATACTTGGAAAACTGGATGAATACGGTAGTGCTCTGGAAGTTTTAGTTGAAAGGATACAGGATTGATCTCCTTGATGATCTCAAAGGGGCCAATGTACCCGGGACTCAGCTTCTTGCAAAGTAGGCGTAACCTGATGTTCTTGGTCGAGATCCATACCTTTTGTCTGGGTTGGTAAGTGGGGGCCGCAGATTGGCAGACATTGGCATGGCTCTTCTGTCTCTGGATGGCTCCTTGCAGATGGTGATGAGCTGAGTCCCAGACCCTCTCACTCTCCTGGAACCAGTGATCAACTGATGGAACATCCGAGGGTACTCCCGAACATGGAAAAAATGGTGGTTGATAGCATAGTACTCACTGGAAAGGGGTTAGCCCAGTGCTTCTTTGGCTCAAAGAGTTCTGTGCATACTCGTCCCAGGTGAGATACTGGCTCCAAGAGTTCTGGTGGTTATGGTAGAAGGTTTGGAGGAAGCGCCCAATTTCCTGAATCTTCAATTCCGTCTGCCCGTTGGATCGAGGATGGTACCCAAATGACAGGCTTGTGGTCACATCTAGGAGCTTTATTTTGTGATTATGCTGTACCAGTGCTGTGCTGCACTCAGGTACAGAAATGAGATAAGGTAGGTTAACATGTCTAGTATTATGCTTGAAGCTGAGTAGTTCTAATAACAAGCAAAATACAAATAAGAATGTATTGCAGGATATAGTGTAAGAAAGAAAATTATTAGTTAACAGGATAAATCAGGAAAAAAGCTTTTATATTTATAACAAGTGTTGTCAAACAACACCTACATTGAATCGAATGTAAACAGAAAATGATAAAATAAATATTTTTACAGAGCAGTGCTATTTTTCTGCCTCTCCTGTGGTTCTGCACCCGGCATCAGGACATCAGCTGGATGAGAGATGGCAGATATCCCAGGAGAGCTGCCCTTTAGCAAACTTCCTAGCGTCCGTCTGGGTGGACATTTCGCTGATCCTAGACCAGCATCAGACACTGTTCCACCTGTCTTAAAATATCACCACTGCTAGTAACATCACTATAAGACTGATTTCATATCAGCATCAACAACTTCTGCCCACACTGACATGCTATGCTGTGACATTTTCTGACTGTACCAATCCTTTCAAAACTGTCACTATGAGAAAAACTAAATGTCACTGATGGAGAAAATAAAACAGAAAAGTGACTTTTGTGGCTTGTAGTTCATGTCTGTTAGCTTTGAGGTCATCTATCTGCTATTGTGTTCTCCTAAAATTAGACAATAACTTATAGCATAATTACACTAACGTTCAATAGTTTTAGGGTCGTTAATATTTTTAATGTCTCTTATATTCACCAATGCAGCATTTATTTGATCAAAAACCTGTTATTTATTTTAGTGATATTGAGATACTGTTATACAGTAGTTTTTATTAATATTTTGAATCAGATTTTATTTTTATTAATTTTTGTTAAAGTTTTAGTAATTTTTCATTTTCATAATGGACATTTAGTTTTATTGTCTTTGCTTGTCTATGTTTCCACCATCATTTGTTGTCATGGTTACTCATTATTCAATTCAATTCACATTTATAGTGCTTTTCACAATACACATCATTTCAAAGCAGCTTTACAGAAAATGCATGTCAACATTACAATTTAGAATAATCTGTTATCAGAGGTGACTGTCCAAATTATGTAGGCTAATTTCAGAAATGTACATATACAAATGGCCGATTTCAAAACACTGATTTGGAGCGTTACGAATCTTTTGTGTTGAATCTTTTGTGTTGAATCAGTGATTCGGATCGCGTATCAAACCGTCAAACTACTGAAATCACTTAAAGGTGCTAAATAGGATGTTTTGTTTTATACATTTTTGCAATATTACTTGAAACTGTCTTTACTAACTGATAAAAGACTATTTATTAGGTGCACTGAAAGTAATAATATTAATATACATCATCTGTGCACGAGGTAGGGCCTTAAAAACATCAGCCAATCGTTTACGCGATGATCGCGTAAACGATTGGCCCTCTGGCTTGTCAATCATTGCCATTACGTTCCTTGTGAGAGACGTGCGCGCTCCAGTAACTTTACACAGGCGCCGCATGCGCATAGCGCATGAATCTCCATCGTTAATTTCGGTTTGTTTTCATTGTCGCTCCTGCTTTCCTCCTCGAATTTGCACCATGGAAGAGAAGAAACCCGAAGGAGGACGCAAAAGAAAGACTTTTTTTGAAGTCGCTGAGAAGAGGAGAAAATTGTCAGAAGAACGTAATCTAACCAGAGTCGTTCTTGGAGAAACATTTCAACGCTGGAGAGCAATGAAGGAACAGAGAGGTGTCAAGACAGATGCGCAGTTCGCAAAAATTCTTCTCGACAGGTAACAGTGATTATTCTTTCTTTGTGGAATAATTATTGTTGTACTGTTATTCAGGTATATCGATGTTGTTCTTGTACTGTAGTTGTAAGGCAGTGACCAGTCTGCTAAATACTACATGCTAGTTGAAATGGGAGTAGCGTCGACTGAGCTACGTCTTATGTGTTTATTATCATATCATTTCACACCCCCCAAAAATGTTTTTGTCCGGAGTAACAACTGCAGAATCCACTGACACGACACAGCATATGCCGGTGGTAAACAAACACTCGTGTTCCAATACTCGTGCACGAGTTTTGGGAGGCGTTCCCTATAAATGAGCTGTGAAGGAGGGGGGCTGTTCTTACGCATGCGCTCATTTCAAAAACTCAGTAATAGTCTTTGGATTCTCAGTCGACGAAAAAATCCTCTCTATCACCTTTAACTTTGGCGCTCCGAACCACTGATTTGATTCGTAAAGCTCTGAAGCTTCATTGTGTTTTGAAATCGGCCATCACTAGATATTGTTAAAAAGTCGTTATTTTGGTTTTTTGGCACACAAAAAAATTATCTTGTTACTTTATAATTTATAAACCTAAGTTCTGTTGTAAATAGTTGTAAAAAGTACTTGAAGTAATGTAGCTATAGAACGATGTATTTTAATGTAAAAACATTTAATTTACATGATGAAAAAATAATTACATATGTTGTATATATATAATGTTTCATGTAAAATGATAAGTTGCATAAAAAAAACAATTACTTCTCTTTTATTTACACATGTGAACATACATAAACAATGTACAGAAATTACTCTGGCTCATTTACAAATAAATTACATTACAAAAATAATGTATACAACTTATGCATTTCATTTTTAACTTGCATCACAAAAATAAGTTGTACAGAAATGAGGCTGTTTAAAGTATATCAACATTTTAATGTACCCATTTTATGAACTGTATTCTCTTCTTGAGAAAACTGAAAAAAGCGGCCTTTGAAGTGCGATTGCTTCACCGCGGTGCGAGGAGGGCTCACGTAATTTGAAAGCCACTTCAATGCACCCTCTCCAGTTCCTCGTGGAATGAAGCGTACATCTCAAGACACTTCGTGGTCTACCCTATCCTATAATATTGTGCGCCAGTGACGACAGGAGTTCTGTGTGAATTCACATATAAAGTTTAAGTAATCCCCCGGTTTCACTAATATGTAATATCTAAATCAAACTCTAATATCCGTGATGTTCAAAACATCAGTTTTTCATAAATACTATATTTGTCTCTGAGATGGAGTGGAATTGAATAAAATGCTAAAGTACTGTACTTTTAAATTTAGACTTAAAAACAGAGTAAACATGTACATGTGAAAATATGTTTTCACAGTTAGAGTAACATTTAACATAAAAAAACAAACAAGGTTAACTTGCTAACGATATAAAACTGATATTACACAGTTTAACATATTTTACCTGTTTATATGGTCCAGTGTCCCATTGTCACCGGCAGTGAAGCATGTCAAAACCCAATAGAAAGTCAAAACTTTTCTGCATCCCTTTCCCTTTTTAAAATGCACACACATTATTTTAGCAAATTGCTCAAATTAAATAAGCTTAAGCTTTTTTATATATTTCATTTTATTTCAATTAACTTTTATTTTGTTTCAAGTAACTACATTTTTAATGGTTATAGTTTCAGTTTTAGTTAACTAAAATAACCCTGTCAAAAAAAGGAAAATCAGTAAAATTGTGACATGTTACAAATTAAAACAATGCTTTCTATTTTAATATTGTCACGAATTTGGCCTCTGTGGCTCCCTCCGATCACCACCTGAGGGCTCCATCACTGGAGTACTAACTCTTTTGGACTTCATTTCCCATCACCCACTGCCTGGCGCTGATTATGCGCTCACCTGATCCCCATCCGGTGGACTATAAAACACGCACTCTCTCTCACACACAAGACGTCGTAACAGTATAAACAATCCAAGGTCATACACGAAGAAACAATACACATGAAAAAAAATGCTCAGAAATGTCAGCATTTTTTTTCATGTGTATTGTTTCTTCGTGTATGACCTTGGATTGTTTATACTGTTACGACGTCTTGCTGCCTGCCCATTTGACCTTCAGCCTGTTAATCTGGATATTGTCTGTTCTGTTTGCTGCCGGCCCCGACCCTGTGCCTGTCTCTTACTTACGTTTCTGCCTTGCCTGTGATACTGCTGTTGCCAGTGATTTACCCTTGCCTGTTGTACTACGATTGTCTACAATAAAGCTGCACATGGATCCCATGGCTTCTGACTCCTTGTTACAAATATATTGTAAAAATGTAATTTATTCCTGTGATGCAAAGCTTAAATTCAGCATCATTACTTCAGTCTTCAGTGTCACATGATCCTTCAAAAAAACGTTCTAATATTTTTGTGGAAACTGTGATACATCAAAAAAATTATGTAAATAAACATTTATTTGAACTGGAAATATATATACAGGTCCTTCTCAAAANGTTTTCATGAGCTGTATGCCAAAATCATCAGTATTAAAACAATAAAAGACCTGAAATATTTCAGTTGGTGTGCAATGAATCTAAAATATATGAAAGTTTAATTTTTATCGTTACATTATGGAAAATAATGAACTTTATCACAATATGCTAATTTTTTGAGAAGGACCTGTATATATTTTTTTTTAAGCTTTAAATTGTATTTGGAAGCCATTTTAAAAAACACAGGCCTTCAGAGCAAATTCAAGAACAAATATCATACATTTTCAACATGTCTCCTTTTCTATGATTTCAAGCAGATGTCTGAAAACAAACTATGGCTTCAGCGGGAGACAATTCTTCAGGGGATTCAGCGCTGGTGGACTGTGTCTTTAATGTGCAGATCTGGATTGAGCAGCTCCTCTGTACACAGTGTCACAGGAGAGTGAATGTGGGCCATAAGGAGCAGGAACATAACGTTACTGCAAAGGGAAAAAATACTGAATTACAGCCCACATGCTTTCTAAAAATAATATGGCTGAGGTGAAGAAGCAAAGAAACAGAAATATTAGTAAATCATGAAAGAATGTAATTACGTTTCACCTGTATGACAGTCAAAAGAAAACTCTTGTCCCAGCATATAGAGTACTGAATTTATTACAGCAATAAAAACACATTCATAAGATGTAAATTAGGAATGTGGAAAAGGAATACATACATAGTCATGAATTCTTTGAAGGTATAAGGAAAGCAGCTGTTCATATACACACTTTCGTGCTGTGAATTGATTAAATGAAAATGTCAAGTCAAGTCACCTTTATTTATATAGCGCTTTTTACAATGTAGATTGTGTCAAAGCAGCTTTACATTGATAACTGGTATATCATTTTGGCTGCACAGCAGCTCTTTAAGAATAGTTTCAATGCAGGCGGATCAAAGCACTGTTGAATATCAAATGTCAAGTTAAATGTCAAGTGTCCCCAACTAAGCAAGCCAAAGGTGACAGCGGCAAGGAACCCAAACTCCAACAGGTGACATCAGGTGGCAAACAGGTGGCAAATAGGTGTTAAAATGGAGAGAAAAAAAAACCTTGGGAGAAACCAGGCTTAGTCGGGGGCCAGTTCTCCTCTGGCGAACAGTGCTTTGTTACGATTCAGATTGCTATCATAAGTCTGATAGGATCGCAACATTCAAAAGTATTTATTTCAGTTCCATCCAGTTGAGGATTGTATTCATCACGCCGGTATGGACGGTTTGTTGAGGAACTGTGCCACTGGCTGTCGTGTCGTTGAGTCCTTCACAATGGATGATCTAGTTGACTCGATCTCTGCTGATACTTCAGGGCTGCGTTGTGGTCCTGTCAGGGCGCCGGTCCTCGGTCTCACCTGGATACGGTTGACTACTGTAAACCTCGGGATAAACAGAAAGACTAATATTAGCGTAGATGCCATTCTTCTTCTGATGTAACGAGTACATCTGGTGTTATAGGAAGTGTTCCCGGTTCCGGCTGACCCATTTTATGCAGCCTAATAATCCTTTAACGGATTGGAAAATATAAATTTATAATGTGTTTTGTGTATGCCAGGTTAAAAAGATGCGTTTTTAGTCTATATTTAAACTGACAGAGTGTGTCTGCTTCCCGAACAATGCTAGGAAGATTGTTCCAGAGTTTAGGTGCCAAATAGGAGAAGGATCTACCGCCTGCGGTTGATTTTGATATTCTAGGTATTATCAGCTGGCCTGAATTCTGAGATCGCAATAAACGTGAAGGACTATAATGCATTAAGAACTCGCTTAGGTACTGGGGAGCTAAACCATTTAGTGCTTTGTAAGTAATTAGCAAGATTTTAAAATCTATACGATGTTTAAATGTGCCTGCTATGATAGCACTGATAGCTATGATAGTTCATTAAAGTCAGAATGAAACAGAAGTTGCAATACTCTTTTCTTCTCTATTGTGATGTATATTCAATGAAATGGCTTCTAGAACAAGAAAAAAATGTAGGGTGAGACTTGATTTTATTCAAGGGGAATTGATTGGATGGATGTGGTTTGCTATTGCTGTAATGTAATTTGAGTGACAGGTTGTCCCTCCCTCGTGCCAGTAAACACATCATCAGAGAAGAGAAGAGATAGGGAAGTTATTTTGATTTTGAGGGCACATAAAAATTTATCAAAAATTATATATATAAGTGTGTGTGTGTGTGTGTGATCCCAATGCTCCAAATAGCAATTAAACATTTAAAAGTATCTTTATTTGGATGTTTTCTGAGAGGAGTACCTTACCTTTGACCATGAAAAATGTCGTTTTTCTCTGCTAGCTTCTGGGCGACTGGTGCTTCCTCTCAGCACAAGTTTGGCATCATTGTAAAGCAGGGACGATTTCTTTAAGACTGCAAGGGAAGCTCGGCTTCCCTTATAATGTCACAAAATTAATGGTCAAATATGTACTATTGTATTAACATTTTATTGACTAAAAATGCGTTAGAAAACGTTCATCTCAAAGACGAGTTCGTTCAGAATCAGTTACATATAGCAGGTCGGCTGACTCGATTTCCTTCTCATACATTCCCGCAGCGTCACAGTGCATTTCCCTATTGAAGCCCAGCGTCCATTGACTTCAATGGGGCTGCTTTGAACGGTTTTTTTCAGCGCTTCGAAACTAGACGGTCATTGGATAAACGCTGCGATTATGTCCCGCCCACGGACGCTCAGCGTCTCTGGGGGTGAATGGGGAGTGGGCTGGCCCGGACTCCGAGCTTCTGCGTGATGATTGGAGGGTCTGTCGAAAGACTGCATCTCCTTTTGACTGACAGCGATTCTGTACTATAAGGAATCACTGAAGCTATTCGCGCTCAGTCCCATCGCGGATTTCTCAAGTTCAGTCGAAATAAAAACTGCTGCAACCTATTTCTTTGATATTTGCTTGGCGAAATTGCTTGATTTTCATCATACATTTCACACAATTATACACCACATTCCTTGTTTCAGTTTTACAGAGTTTAATATTTTTTTACTTGAAAAGACTCCTAGTTGGTACGACAGGGTCACAGACCATTTTCTTGAAAAGGAACGTAGGGCAGAATTTACTTTTAAATAAATAGACAATTTTATGATGTAGGCCGAAAATGAGCTTCCCCTCTCTGACAGACCAGTAGCCGCCACTGTTGTAAAGCGTAGCATTCCATCTTTGTGAATATTCAAAACAAATTCTCGATGGCATGAGTCTGAAACAATGAAATGTGATTTTCAAAATCATGCTGATGTAAACAAAATGATCTTACGTGCGCTGACTGACAGATCCAAAGCGGTCGCACAAATAGCCTCAGAGAGCGCGCGATCACTATACACACATAAATCTGCATAGAATTACAGAATTTCAAAAATCTGTCTTGGCGAATATTTATGCAAACACTATCTGTTATGTCTTAAATGAACGTTTGGTTAACTGTTGGGGAAAAACATCTGATGTGTAACATTATATTAGAGATATATATATATTTAAGACTTACCATGGATCTATCTGTTTCAATATTGTTAATTAAACAATTGTGGAATCATGGAAAAAAAGTTGAATATATATATTTTTGGGTTTTGACTTGGTTTGTGCCAAATTTGGTAGTATTACCAGGATGGTTGCTTGCTTCCAGATAAATTTAGTTTTGGAACCTTCCAAAAACTTTAACTTTATAAAAATTGACTTTGCTGACTCTATTGACTTCAAACAGGTGTAGCTCATTTTTTTTTTTTTTTTTTTTTTTTACATCTTTTGCTGCTCACAGTGAAGAATGGTGGATAATAATGTCAAACTTGCCATATTGCAAAAAGAAAAGCTTGTGCATTGTTTGTTTGCTTTTTTTGTTATCTAATGCAGTACTTTATTCATATAATTTCAAGTGCAATTTTAGTGTTCACATACTTTTTTTTGGGCCTTGTTAGTTGTTTTTTAAACTACTTAGTGAAATTCACTTTTGTACACTCACAATACACCCATAATGTGCATTTAGTTAAACCTTTGTCTGTTCCTCTGAGTTTAAGCCAATTTTATTATGCTGTTCATGCCATAATTTTAACTGCGTGTTAAAACCAGAATTCTCATTCAGACGCGCTCTGCTAACATGATGCTGAGCTTGGGGGTAAATGCTTGTGTATGTTTTTGGAAAGTCTGCAGATACTAGTAACAAACTTAAAAGATGCTAAGGAAAAAAGTGAAATTATTTCATTAGGTGGAGAGACTGATTTATAGGCAGATCTGAGGAGGTGATGAAAGACGTGGAAGCAATTGTAGAGGAACGATTCCCAGGTGAGGAACATTTTAGGAGTAGAAGAAATTGCTTTGAAGCTTGGTATACATATTCTGCTTTATTAATGCATCATGAATGTGTGTGCATTATTGCATAAATATTATTCAATAGATGATCTCATTTAATTGTCCTGACCTCAATATTTATTTTAAAGTGTTCAAAATAAACCAAACATACACAAAAGGTTCTACTGCATTCCAATTTGTATAAATATGTGGATTTGTATAAAGTTCCAATTAAAATCACAGTTGTTTTAGTCTATCATATTGTCCTTCTTTTATGGAATTACTGCCACCTGTACAGAGTGAAGTGACCACTGGTGCAGTAATTAGTGAGCGTATGTATTTTGACAGGTCTCCACAGGTGGTTCTTCTGCTGCTGATGTCCTGTGGGTGTGAATAAAGGCCAGCATATGATTTCTAATTCCCTCAGCAAACTTTTAATACCCAGCAAATCATTACAAATTTGTAGGCATAAAATGAATTACTCTGCCCTTAGAAAAATAGCAAAAAATTACTCTTGCATTGTGGTTGACACATCATTTTGCTAAAGTGTCAAATCTTTGAAGAAAATTAGCAATTGTTTATAAACGAGAATGGCATTTTACTGAAGCATGACAGTGTGCAGCTGGTAGAAGTCTTTTTTTTCTCTCATAAAATTGACATTTTCACAAGAAACACTTAATTATTGGAGTTGCTAAGCACGAACATCACCATTATTTTTGCTCTAGTCTCCTATAGCCAGACCTTTGAATTACAGTATAAAGTCTGGTCATCACTGCGGCTTGTCCAATAACAAAAACTGGCCATTTGGACAGGACGAGAATGTTTTGTGTCTTGTTTGGGTTATATTAAATATACCTAAACAGACATTTGATATAAACCCCCAACCTTAAACTTTGTTTTGTAATCTGTTCTGCATTTATGGACATTTATCTTGCATCAAAGATTCATCAGAGATGAAAGTTAATATCATATGGATTTTCTGTTCCCTATTGTTCTAAAACAGCCCAAACGTATCAGTCTTTCTAGCACAGTCGTGTTGCAGAGCTTTTGAAGAGGAAGTTTGAGGTTTATAAGTTTCACATTTTTGTGAATTCCGGCTAATGCTACAGTACATTGATGGAATTCAAGATGACAGCATCTGATAAGAAGCCACTAGTTGGATCGGCAGAGGGACACCCAAAAGCATTTTAGTTAGACACACACTGCTGCATTGTTACATAAACAGCCTCACACTGAAGGATGCGCAACAGAGCAATAAGTAATTAACTAAAGTTGACAGTGTATGATGCACCAAATCTTCCCAAATATTAAAGCTAGGAAAATAATTAGAGCATTATAAAATCTACAGTATATATACAGGTCCTTCTCAAAAAATTTGCATATTGTGATAAAAGTTCATTATTTTCCATAATGTAATGATAAAATTAAACTTTCATATATTTTAGATTCATTGCACACCAACTGAAATATTTCAGGTCTTTTATTGTTTTAATACTGATGATTTTGGCATATAGCTCATGAAAACCCCAAATTCCTATCTCAAAAAATTAGCATATCATGAAAAGGTTCTCTAAACGAGCTATTAACCTAATCATCTGAATCAACTAATTAACTCTAAACACCTGCAAAAGATTCCTGAGGCTTTTAAAAACTCCCAGCCTGGTTCATTACTCAAAACCGCAATCATGGGTAAGACTGCCGACCTGACTGCTGTCCAGAAGGCCATCATTGACACCCTCAAGCGAGAGGGTAAGACACAGAAAGAAATTTCTGAACGAATAGGCTGTTCCCAGAGTGCTGTATCAAGGCACCTCAGTGGGAAGTCTGTGGGAAGGAAAGAGTGTGGCAAAAAACGCTGCACAACGAGAAGAGGTGACCGGACCCTGAGGAAGATTGTGGAGAAGGACCGATTCCAGACCTTGGGGGACCTGCGGAAGCAGTGGACTGAGTCTGGAGTAGAAACATCCAGAGCCACCGTGCACAGGCGTGTGCAGGAAATGGGCTACAGGTGCCGCATTCCCCAGGTCAAGCCACTTTTGAACCAGAAACAGCGGCAGAAGCGCCTGACCTGGGCTACAGAGAAGCAGCACTGGACTGTTGCTCAGTGGTCCAAAGTCATTCGGAAATCAAGGTGCCAGAGTCTGGAGGAAGACTGGGGAGAAGGAAATGCCAAAATGCCTGAAGTCCAGTGTCAAGTTCCCACAGTCAGTGATGGTCTGGGGTGCCATGTCAGCTGCTGGTGTTGGTCCACTGTGTTTTATCAAGGGCAGGGTCAATGCAGCTAGCTATCAGGAGATTTTGGAGCACTTCATGCTTCCATCTGCTGAAAAGCTTTATGGAGATGAAGATTTCGTTTTTCAGCACGACCTGGCACCTGCTCACAGTGCCAAAACCACTGGTAAATGGTTTACTGACCATGGTATTACTGTGCTCAATTGGCCTGCCAACTCTCCTGACCTGAACCCCATAGAGAATCTGTGGGATATTGTGAAGAGAAAGTTGAGAGACGCAAGACCCAACACTCTGGATGAGCTTAAGGCCGCTATCGAAGCATCCTGGGCCTCCATAACACCTCAGCAGTGCCACAGGCTGATTGCCTCCATGCCACGCCGCATTGAAGCAGTCATTTCTGCAAAAGGATTCCCGACCAAGTATTGAGTGCATAACTGAACATAATTATTTGAAGGTTGACTTTTTTTGTATTAAAAACACTTTTCTTTTATTGGTCGGATGAAATATGCTAATTTTTTGAGATAGGAATTTTGGGTTTTCATGAGCTGTATGCCAAAATCATCAGTATTAAAACAATAAAAGACCTGAAATATTTCAGTTGGTGTGCAATGAATCTAAAATATATGAAAGTTTAATTTTATCATTACATTATGGAAAATAATGAACTTTTATCACAATATGCTAATTTTTTGAGAAGGACCTGTATATCTATCTTCACAGAAGCACACACAACTCTCTTAAACTCCCTACTCTTAGCAAACACAAAGTTCTCATCTCCTGAGAGTTGCCACCTTTGTGGCACTTCCAAGAATAACAAATAAACCCCACCTAATTGTAGCCTGTCAGCCTGAAATTGTTCACTGCAACCCCATATTTCCTCACTCAACTGTGAGCAGACAACACCGCAAACTTGCCGACTGCTTCTGTTCAGGAGACAGGGCAGAAACAACTGTTGCCTGTGATATATACTTGAATTAGTGAACGTGTGGTGATGGGAAACAGGATGTTGAATGGTGACATGAAACTTGATTCCTTACTTTGTAGAGTGCTCAAACACAAGCGAAAAGTCAAAGGACCATTAGCATGCTGTGCATGCTGTAGGTCTCAAAAGGAGGGTTGCAAACCGAAAACAGCAAGTCTGTTCTGATAGGGTTGTGGACCATATAGGGTAAAACAATGCTAAATGCAAACAACAAAATGAAATTAATCAAACTTAGTTAACAAAACATATAGGCTCATCAAATGGAAGGAGAAACACTTACCACATATTCTGTTGCTAATGTCAAAGTTCATGGGTCTAATCAAACAAAAGTGCAAGAGTGCAAATTCCTCTGGCAAAAATTTGACAGGCTCTGTATGTAATGCCCTCAACCTCAAACAATGTAATACTCATTTTAATGTTTGACCAAGGGCATTTTGGTCACTTGTGTTGGGTGCCACTTGGGTGATTACAGTTGCTTTTGCATATATCTTTTGAACAGACACTAAAATATATATTGACATACTGACAGAATCTAAAATGTAAACTTTCTCACATATGTACAACTTAAGAGACATTTTTAGAACTTTCAAACATTTAGAAACTTTGTCAGAGAAAGACCATCAAAGGAAAAATAAATTAATGTATAAATGAAGTCAAGATGGGACTAATAAGAGTAAAGCGATTTGCACAGAAACATGGCTGAATTTATTATCTTTAGAAATAACACACAAAATAAACCATGATACTGTATGTTAACTGCATTAAATACATGAATGCAATTGATTAATTAATTGATATTTTTAAATGTCATAATGTGATGCCAGTAAAAGCCATAATGTGATGGTCATTTTTAGCACTTAAATTAATTCTTACATTAAAAACATGTTATTATTTGAGCTGTACAGTTTTCTAACTTGTTATTTTTGTGGTGGGACTACTGTTCTAAGTGGTTGAACTTCTAGTTATCAGCCACCAATATAATTTATGAATGTTGTCAGTACATCAACAGAGGAATGTCATGCACCTGGTGTCACCTGGTGGCTTTTGTTTAGACCTTCTGGCTTGTTTTCATCATCAGACAATATTAACGTGCAGACAACTGGAAGGAGAACGACCCTTGATCTCTGCTCAGTTTAAGCAGTGTTAATATTACCAAGTGATTTACATTTAATTATACAATTCACATACATTTTAATTAAATCAACCCCATGTACAACCCCATTTCAGTCAGGATCAATATCATCAAAGATGACTAGCAGTTAGTATACAGTTTGGATTGGCGGTATGGTTCTGTTCTGGGCAAAAACTCCATGCCCATCCATGCAGCCTAGCATGGATAAGAGCAGGGAGAGCAGCGATAACCCCCCCTTTGGGTAAACAGAATAGAACCAAGTATTGCAATATCATTCATTTTCTAAATGACAATAATTAATGTAACATTATTGAAGAAGTGAGTTTGATCAAAAGAAATATCAGAAGGTCAAGTCCTGACTGGACGAAGGAGGAGCTGGGGACGGAGGAGGGTAATTACGTAGCTACTGAGCAATGCGATAAAGCTGCTGATAATACTGAATGGACCATATGCGGTGATAAGCGTCATATTCCTATAGGTCAGTGTGAATCAGCTGAGTGTCTAACGTGACCTGCCAGAACTAATGCTATACGCTTGATTTCCAGAAAAGTTGTGACATTTTGTAAAATGCATTAAAATCTGTGATTTACTAATTTGTACCTTTATTTAACTGACGAATGTACAAAGAAAATATTTCCAATGTTTTCAATGACCAAATTAATTGTATTTTGTAAATATAAACTAATTTTGATTTTGATGGCTGCAACACACTCCAAAAAAGTTTTTAAAGGCAAAATAATAGTGAAAAGGATATATAATATCCAAGATAAATGGTTTTGAAACAGTCCACAATAAGCAGGTGAATAAGCAGGGTAGTGCTAGAGTATAAAAAGAGCTTCTCAGTCTTTGCAAGAAAAGATGGGTCATGGCTCGCCACTTTGTGCCAAATTTCATGAGAGAATTGTCAGACAAATCAAAAAATACATTTCCTAATGCAAGATCGCAAAGTATTTAGGTCTTTCACCATCTACCATGCATAATATTTTGTAAAGATTCAGGGAATCAAGAGAAATCTCAGTCCGTGTAGGGCAAGGCAGGAAACCTCTGTTGTGCGTAAAATGTGCGTGACACCTCAGACCCCTCAGATGGCATTGCATGAGAAACCGTCTTGCTGCTGTGTTAAAAATAGCCACATGGGCTTGGGAGTACTTTGAAAAACCTGCATCAAGAAATGCAACTTGAATCTCTGTCAAGCAAGGAGAAAGCTATAAATCAGTTCTATACAGAGATGCTGCCAAGTTCTCTGGGCCTGAGCTCATCTCAGACGGTCCAAAAGACAGTGGAAATGTATGCTGTGGTCAGATGAGTCCACCTTTCAGCTTGTTTTTGGGGAAAAAAACGGACATCGAGTTCTCAGTCCCAAAGACGAAAGGGACCATCCAGACTTTCATCAGCGACAGGTGCAAAAGCAAACATCTGTCATAGTATGGGGGTGCATCAGTGTAAATGGCATGGGTGGCTTGCATATGAAGGAATCATTGATGTGGAGGCGTATATTGGGATTTTACAGAGACATATATTACCATCAAGGTTTACATCTTTCCTGGATAGCAAGACAATGCCAGGCCTCATTCAGCATGTGCTACATCAGAGTGGTTTCTTAGACACTCTACACCGTGGATTTGTTAAGCACTATAGCTGACTCTGTAGCAGAATGACAGTTGAGCTCGTGTAATCGTGAGAGCAGTGACTTGTTTTACTTGCACAGACATGAATTCATGATATGTTTGCGAGTGTAATCCATGCATATATCTGAATTAATTACATGCATTTCAAGGCGTGTCATAGCTTGACTGCCTTTGCTAGAATACAGCTGCACTGGACTGCTGGAGAGACAAGACCTGTTTCAGGGTATGTTTACACGACAACAATGTAGCCTACTAAAAACAGAAAAGTTTTTCTTTTGCGTTTTTCAGGTACAGACTACAGTGTTGTCAAAACGATGCCAGTTCACAAGGATCCACGAAAACTACATGATGTTTTATTAACAAAGTTTGGGAGGAGCATGTTCAAAGGATCTACCCAATCAATACGATTGGAGGCCTATTTATAGATAGCTGACTTATCTCCGTTCCTCGACAGTCTTTTCTGCATCCCTCCGCCACATTGTTAACTCTACTACTCATAGCTGCTTGAATCTGAGTGCAGGAGCTCAAGGTTACCATAGAAACGCAAGTGGTTTGCAGTTGATTTCTGCCGTGGCCCGTGACACTCGCGAACAGCCGGTACAAATTGAAGTATATTATTATTATAAACTTTTCATTAACTTCGGAAGGCTGTAGCAACAACAAATGAATTGTACTTTGGCTGCTTTTTCTGGTGAAAGTGATGTCTAATTTTTTATTGAACATTTGTTGGTGAAGGGTGAGAGACCTGGCGAACCACATGTTTTTTTATCAATGATAAAAATGCCCCAATGTGACCAGAAAAGCACAGATTCCATTCACAAATAACCAGAGTCCTGCCTGTGAACATGGGAAATCTTGAAAAACCTTTTACATCAAATGTGACATTAATGTTCTCCAAAAAACACGACCCTATAGGTCATTTTTCAAGCACCTTATTATGACCTATATTTACATTTTAAAGTCATGCTGGCGTAAAAATAATGACAGTGTCTTGTTATGTCTGTCGTCATGAAATGACGTATGACTGTCATTACCAATCAAAATGCATGTTCATTTGAATGCAATGTGTGGACTTTTTACACCATTTGTCCACTTTCCATTCAGCAAAACTCATTTTTTATTAACGACTACACCCACAATCACACCCCACCCCACCTTCTCAAACCTCGGGGAGTTTAATGCAGGATTCACAAAATGCTTGGTCTTAAAAGATGGACCAATGCTCAGTTTATTTGGACCAGCTTGCGTCTCTTAATCTCAACCTGTAAGTATGATTAATAATTGATGTTTATATTTTCTAGCAATCGTTCAAAAAACATAGTTTAGTATGTTATGTTGTGTACACCCTTGTCTGTATGTCTCCTGCTAACCAGCTAACTCAAGTTTCTGTAGTTCTGCTATTCAGATGTGGGTCCAGTATTATCTAAAAATGAGTCGATTAATGCAGTTAGGCTACTTGGAGTAATGATCAAGGATGGAGCATGACTTTTGTTTACAAAGTGTGCATTATCAGTTATTCACGTTTGTGATCGGCTAACATGGGAGTTTACAACATAGCTGTGGGCCCGGTTCGCTGACACAACTGTAAAACAAAATGTTTTTTTTTTCCTATGCATTTTTATTATTACAATAGAGTTGAGCTCTATCTGTATTGTAATAGGATGTTAGGATGCGCGCATTGTCCACGCTAGTCCGCGCTAACTAGTTGAAGTATTCTCTCTTTAAACAGTAAACACCCCTTGTAATGTCAAATAATATTATAGCCATTTTTCTTTGTTAATTGTTATGGCAAAAAAAGTCTGTACACATCTGGCCTAAATGTTTATCTTATGTTTAGAGGTTTTCAGCTTCGCTTGGCATTCTGATACAGTTCCCTCAGGTGCACCTACATAAAGTATAAACAATGCTATCGCGTCTTATAAATAATGCAAACTAAGGTGACACTTACCATATAGAAATGTCCTGCTCCAGTTGCGATTGTGAATCAGTTTCTGGTTGATCGACTACTTCAGACATTACATAGTCGGACTTGGGCTCGAATTGATATAGTAAAAACGATGCCATCTTTTCTGTCCGTACATTGTATACAATAGCCTTTTCCAAATACCCACACTTGCGCTCTTTGCACTTGACCACTTGTCTACTTACATGACGTATTTCCTGTATTTGGCCCAAGTGTTCAAGTGGGCGTGAAGACTGCAAGTGTGTAGATCTTTTGATGGGACACATCAAATTGCCCGATGGGACACACTTATAGTCTTGCAAAAAATGCAAGCGTTTACAGCTTCTTCTTTTTTTTATTATTATTTTCAGTACTTTGCATTTTAAAATACACTTCTAAATGTCTGTTCAATGGTCACTATGTAACTAACAGAAGACACTATTTTAAAATTGTGGTGCTTCTTTGAGTGATAAAAAGCAGTTACAAATGACGTACAAAATACACATACCCCACTCATCTTTGCATCAATAAAATGCGTAACACTTTATATTTTACTACCAAATTATATGTATTATATAATTAATTTAACTTACTGTTGAATGTTTTCCTTGACATCTCGCGATTTCGGGGCATGTGAATTCCCGAACATAATGCATGATGGGATACGCTTAGCCTCGAATACTGCTCAGAAGCGGTATTCAAGGTAGTGTGGGTTTAGTGTGCATTAAGGGCACTACACTTGGGCATTTTTAAGATATGGGACACTCAAGTGGCCAAAACCGCAAGCGTGGGTATTTGGACAAGGCAAATGTCTTCAGTTATGGCAATGGGTGTTTCGTTTCTGGTGCGCGGTGTGTGCGGTAGACCAATCACAAAGGATTGGGCCATCTGACCAATCAGAGCAGTGTAGGCTCACGGAAAGAAGGGGTTTAGAGAGACTGATTCTTCGAACTGCTTCTAACGAATTGTTTATAAATCATTGAGAACTGAGGTGAAATTAAATGTATATTATGAGAAAACAAAAGTGTTTTTTGACCTTGCATGCATGTAAACCTGTTGTATGAGACTCCCAAAACAATATTAGAAACCTTAAAAAATGCATAATAGGGGGAACTTTAATGGATATTTTCCAACAGACTACGGCTCAAATAATGCAAATTGATGTCAGTAAAGATGGTTTATAAGTCCAAACCATTTAAGGGTTAAAAAAGAGAGAAAATTAAAAAAATACATACTTATAATACTTTAAAAAGATAATAAGATGTCTATTAAAAGTGTTGGCAGCTGAAAGACTCCATAAGCTTTCAAGCCTCCTGAAAGTAAAGAAAAAAGATAATTTAATGAAAATAAAAAGTCCTTTCATTCTGTCATTACCGTTGACAACTTCTCAGTGGATGCCCTGCATACCCTGCTCTGTGACTGAGAACACAAAAATCGCCTTTCAATTTGAACAGTGTCATTTTTCATCCTATGTGTCTACTGGAAAGTAAACACTGTTAACCCCAGGGGCCGGGGCCAGGGCCCCCACCAACAGCTGTCAGCAATTCACAAAATTCAATTATGCATCATACCTACTCCTGTAATGGAGATGACATGAAAGAAAGGCCCTTGACACTAGAGACTGTCTAGTAACCCTGTATGCATTATCCACCCCAAGGACTTAATTGCATAGCACCACATCCTCAGTTATGAGGATGAAAAGGCCCTGAAATCATGAGCAATACTGTAGAGTACTACAAAAAAACAAGGATTATTCATTCTCCATGACACATTCATAGAATGAAACCTGATGTGTTTATGAAGATTGTAACTACACACTGCAAAGTGCACAGCCTTCTGGATAATGTCCTGTCTGCACGCAGATCACATGGTTTGCAGAGGCTGTATTACATTTATTTAGAAAGGAAATGGCACCTCTATCTCCATCAATCAGTGGCTAATTACAGGCTGCACATAATGGGCCACCCTTGCTGGAAAGACTAGGAAACAGATCTTTTGAATGGTTTTGGCTCTCATGGCTGCAATACAGGCTGTGCGTCTTCCCATGCGTGGAGTCAAACAAAAGCCAGAGAGTGGCAGCAGCTGCGGAATATCTGCCCGACCATTAGCAGGTTTGTCAATGCGCTCACCATCTTCATTACAGGAGCGAGGCAGAAATCAATACATGATCCAAGCTGCTTTTCTTTCAGCTGTGACTTGAGATGCCACTTCAGATTCAGCTCACACATGGATGAAGCACCATTATCAGACTCTACATTTTTAATATCAAATGTATGATGGAAAATGAAACTGAAGGGAATGGGTTAAGCCTGTTTCGCACTGCAAGCGTAAGAAGAAGCAGCAGCATAATTGCAAGAGATACTGAAACTTACATGATTTACATGAGTTCCCATATTGAAAATTGCAGCCATAAATTATGCACATTATCTTGCTTATTTCATGGCAGTTACCAAAATAAATCAATATGTTGGTTTGAGTTGAAATTACTTTATAATTGTATCATAAAGCTTCCACTATAAAAAAAGTCAGTTGTCCTAGTATTACCTGTTATTTTGAACCTGACAGCTGAACATCTCCAGCTCTCAAACATCAATTCAGTCACTATGAAGTAAAAAACAATTTAGTCCCCCAAGAACAGGTACTGATATACGAAGAATCTTTTCAGCTATTCTTTCCTTCAACCTGCTGAAACGGAGACACAGCAAATGACACAAAAGCCCGACGGCACTGCTTACCTCTCTACACAACTACCGCAGGGAGCGTCACCACCCACGCATGAACCGCCAGAGCCCACTTTAATCACAAGACGATTCTCACAAATACACACCTACGAATAGGCACAACCTCTACAGAAGTATCAGTGCACATCACATAAAGTACACACACACACACACACACACACACGCGCACACACACACACACACACACAGCAAATGCTCTGGTTCAGAGCTGTGGCAGTAGGGTGAAGGAAGTTTTACTTCATTTATGCTTTGTCGCAATCTTTGGCAGAAGTTAATTCACAGTTGATCCTATTGCTTGGTCCGAACTACAGTTTAATTACACCGCTTGTTTCACATCATACTTTTAGGCATGGTTTCACAGACTGGGCTTAGATTAAGAGAGGATTTGGCCTTAATTTAATTAGGACATCTAAGCTTTTACAAACGTGCCTTAGAAAAAAAAAAAAAAACATTACTGGTGTGCATCTTGAGACAAAACAATGGCACTGACATATTTTAAGATATGCCATTGCGAAGTTGCTTTCCGTTAAAACAGCTCAAATATGCATTTTAGTCCAGGACTAGGCTCAAGCCTTGTCTGTGAAACTGGGGTTTAGGCTATTTGTCTCATTGTACCACCGCAATTTATGACAGATTGTGTTCAAACCCAACTGTGACCATAGATGAGTTCACATGAACAAGTAAGCTAATAGGAATTCTGATTAATTTCCACAAGTCGGTTCTTTCAAAAATATATTTTCTAACTAGTTCAAAACTAGTTTCAATAATTTTTTGGCCGTTACCTATACGACTCTTGCAATGACATCCAATTGGAGCTCTAAAAATCATAAGTGTAAGCTGTTATTGATATTTCAATAACCAAGTTCAAGTGACCAAGTTCATTTTGCAGCCACAAAATGTTTCGCACAATCAGTCAAATCCTTGTTTTCTCCAAATGCTTGCTATTAGCTCACTGAAATAATTTTTGGTTCAATGAGTTGGTGAGCTGATGACTCAAAGATGACTTGGACTAATTCAAATTCTTTGAATGAATCGTTCAGAACAATTTTATGAGCGAATCTGATTCAGTCCAATTCGTGAATGGTTCTGGCTGGTTTTATCAACCAGTTCAAATGATTCGTTGAAAAGTATTTGACTTAAAGTCAGTACAAGCGACATGTTTTATTTTATTAATGGAATATTTCAGCATTAATTATAAATAATTTATCCAAATTCATCAAATTCAAATTCTTGTAATCTTTCATCAAAACATTTTACCCATACTAAACTGAAGTCTGTCATCAAATAGACTCAGGTCCACCCTAACAGTTTTGTGGAGCTTGTGAAAGCACCTGAGAATATCTGTGCATGCAAATGCATTGATGATTGCTGGTGATTTCTCTTGCTTTGTCAGACTCAGTTCTCCAGAGTACAAAAGCACTCCCTCTCAGGCTCACTGTGGTAGATATCTTCTGCCTGTAAAATAGAACTGGACCCTTTATCACTTTAATATACACAGCGCATTCATCTATTCATTGACTGCTTTTCCCTGGAGTCATTTCAAGAGAGCTTATTGATGTTTTTCTTCTTAATGCATTCACATAGACATACGTCAGAATTACCAGCATCTGAGTAGATGTGTAGTCATCTTCAAGAAGTCTTTTCCAATCCTACTCTTTCATGGAGATCATGCAATCAGGCTTAATTTTTTAGTTAGCTTAATTTGTAATAATTAAATGATATGGAACTGAAATGCACTCAATATATCTAAAGACTACTTCATGTCAATGCATTTATTGGAAATTAATCAACACTTTGGTACCTCTGTCAACCAATCAGAATTAATCATTCAAAACTTTCAGGTTTTAGCTAGACTTTTCTCACAGTTTAACATAACTGAATTGTAGCACCTCAGAATGTTATTTGATGGAGCAAATGTGCTACCATTCCATATTGCTATATCTCCAGCCATTTGTGTTCAACTCTGCTATTTTCAATGCTTGTGGTGTTCATCTTTTATCTTTATTAAAGTGAGTATGAGTTTCATCTGTGTCTCAATACACACACATGACTTTGACACAATGAGTTATATGCAGAGAGAGAAAAGAAGAGACACATAAAGGGAGGGAGAGACCGGAGGGAGAAGGAAAGAGAGGGAGACATGGGTCAGTGATCAATAATTTTCAGAGGAAACAAAGGCCAGTGTGATGAGCAGCTCAGATTTTGGCCGATAGAAATATGAAGAGCCCCTGGGTGGCAGTTCACTCATATTCACAGATCCGAGGAGGCAAGGGAGGCAGTGTCTCCTCAAAAAAATTGGATGAGAATATAATCGATATTACTAAAATAAATTAATGCAAATATTACAAAATGTGACATTAAAAAGTCCAACAGCGACACCAGCAGGTAAATTTACACTGGGAGTCCACGTCTCTCTTATTTCCCAGACTTCGCCCTCATTGACTTTTACTGCCACGGACTCAATAACCACTACCAGCACCTACTCATCCATGATGGTCCTCGGGGGTCTCTGGTGGAATTCCTGGACTATGCCTTTCAAGTGGTTCATCTTACACTGTGGGGTAGTAGAGGAGGATTTTAAGATGGCCGCCATCCCTGAGCCTCGTCACAAGATGGCCGCCACTCCAGAGCCTCGTCATGTCTCAGCAGATCTTCCAGAGCCTCGTCACGTCTCAGCAGATCTTCCAGAGCCTCGTCACGTCTCAGTAGATCTTCCAGAGCCTCGTCACTTCTCAGTAGATCTTCCAGAGCCCTGTCACGTCTCAGCAGAACTTCCAGAGCCCTCAGCCAAGATGGCTGCCACGCCAGAGCCCTCAGCCAAGATGGCTGCCACGCCAGAGCCCTCAGCCAAGATGGCTGCCACGCCTGAGCCCTCAGCCAAGATGGCTGCCACGCCTGAGCCCTCAGAGATTGCAGCGCTGGCCATTATGGCCACAGCCATTTGGTGTGTGTGGGCTGCGCACACATTGGATCCAGTCCATGAATCCACTCCAGAGCCCGCTCTAGTCCATGAATCTGATCCAGAGTCTGCTCCAACCCATGAGTCCACTGCAGGGCCCACTCCTGCACCAGAGTTTCTTGTCTGCCCTGACCTGACCATGGAGGTTGTCCCTAAGTTTCCTGTGTGCTCTGAGCTTCCTGTATGCCTAGATATGACTATGGAGGTTGTCTCTGAGTTTCTTGTCTGCCCTGAATTTTCTGTCTACCCTGAGTTTCCTGACTGCCTAAATAAGATCACTGAGGCCACCCTTGAACTTCCTGTCTGTCTCGTCTCGGCCAGAGAGGCATGTTGTGACATGGCCCCAGAGGCCAACCCTAACCTTTCTGTGCTCCTTGTTTCAGTTCTGCCTGATCCACCGTGGTGGTCACCATCTGTCACGATCCCGGTGTTGTACTTGTTTCGTATGGACTTTTATGTTGAAGTGTTTTTATGTTCCTCTTGTCTCTGTGTTCATTCCTGTGTCCTGTCTCCTGTGGCCATGTTTGTAGTTTCCCAGGTGTGTCTTGTTAACTTGTTTAGCTTGTTTGACCCGATGTATTTATACCCCTGTGTTTCCTGTGATCTTGGTCAGGTCTTGTCCTACATGGATGTACGTCTGATGCGTCTCATTCTGTTCCCTGTTCCCTGTTCCCTGTTCCCTGTTCCCTGTTCCCTAGGTCTCTGTTCCCTAGGTCTCTGTTCCCTAGGTCTCTGTTGTGGTTATGTTTGTTTTATTTTTATTATTCAATTATTTTGCATGTGGATCCAGCTCTCCCTTTGTTTTTGAGTTCACCAGACGTTACAACCATCTCTCCTATAATGTAATTTAACATGTTCAATTCCAATATACCTAAGTGTGGAAAGGTTATGCCTTTTTGAGTTGAAATGTACTGCTACCGGATTTTTTTGATCATTTGTGCGTATACTGCTTCGATGTTCTGCAATCCTAGTTTTTAAAGCATGTTGTGTTTTTCCTAACCCACATGGACATTTTATCATATAAATACTATTTTTAGTAGTACAAGTGATGACACCCTTGATTTTAAACTCCTTTCCTGAATGAAGATGAGAGAAAACACTTGTTTTTTTAGTAAAGTTACATTGGGCACAGCGACCACAAATATAGTTACCTGAAGGAATAGCCAAAAAAATGAGTGGGTCGTTCTACAGATGAATTGACGTCAGCTCGTACAAGAAGATGTTAGCAGGATGTTTATACACAATCCTTGGTGTTTTCTCAAAGACATCATTAAGGAGAGGATCGGATTTTAAGATATTCCAATGTTTATCAACTATCTTTTTTATATCTAAGCAAATATGAGAATATTGAACAGCACATACAATGGTTTTATTTTCGTTCAGAGATGTCTCTTGATTTTCATTTTCAAATCTCCTAACTGCAGACTGTATCCAATCTTCATTATAACCTATCTCTCTAAATCTGTTAATTAGATCAGTACTTGCTGTATATATGATTATTCAGTACTACAAATTCGACGTATCCGATTAAATTGACTAATAGGCAGGTTCTGTTTCAGTTGTAGGGTGGTAGCTCTGTCCATGCAAAAATGTGTTTTGATCGGTGGGTTTTCTGTAAAGATTTATTACCATCCCTAATGATGCGAATGTCTAAAAAGCTAATGCATAAATCATCATAATTAACTGTAAAACGTAAGTGTTCATCACTTGTATTAAGAAAGCTGTAAAATTGTAGCAGTTGATTTTCAGTACCTGACCATAACACAAAAATATCAATATACCTTCGCCAGAGTACACTGTATGAAAAAAAGGGATTTTGTAAACCATTAAAGATACAGTTTTTAACAATTTAACTAGAGATGAACGAAGTGCTCTGTTAGATTTAAGAAAAGATAAGACTATTATAGTTAAACCAGCAGATAAGGGTGGTTCCATTGTTGTAATGAATTTTTCTAACTATGACCTGGAAGTGGAAAGACAAGAAACTGAATACTGACCCTACCAATGTTTTTAAGAACGAAATTCATGAATACTTTTAATATTATGTGGATGTTGGAGAGATGGAGAGATTACAAAACAGGTTGATTACCCAATCACACCAGTCATTTATATACTTCCTAAAATACATAAAGACCTTACTAATCCTCCAGGAAGACCTATTATTTCTGGAATTGGGTCTCCACCTGAGAAAATTTCAACCTTTGTGGATTTTTTCTTAAAGCCGGTTTTATTTACACTGCCTTCCTTTGTAAAAGACTCTATCAATATGATAAAAAATGTAAAATCTATCGATTTAACTGAGATACTGCTTGTAACATTCGATGTTGAGTCTTTATACACCAACATTCCTCATGATGGAGGGATTGAGGCAATGGAAGTCTTTCTTAGAGACCCACATCAAAATAAAAATCCTAGTATCAATTGTATTAAAACATTAGCCAAATTGGTGTTAACAAATTTTGTTTTTCAGATACAAAGATGAATTTTTTCTTCAGATCTGCTAAATTTACTAAGAACACTGTATTATGCATGCCAGACAAGAAAGATGTCACTTTATAAAGAAAGATTAAAGAAGGTTATTAAAGTGAGTATGAGTTTCATCTGTGTCTCAATACACACACATGACTTTGACACAATGAGTTATATGCAGAGAGAGAAAAGAAGAGACACATAAAGGGAGGGAGAAACCGGAGGGAGAAGGAAAGAGAGGGAGACATGGGTCAGTGATCAATAATTTTCAGAGGAAACAAAGGCCAGTGTGATGACCTTATTTTTACAGTTTACTGCACTTTTATATTTTTCTCATTATTTCCCTTTAGTGGCTAATAAATTGGAAGTCTCGCATATTCACAAAAAACATGTTGAAAAATAAGGTTGATAAACTAAACACGTAATACGCATGTGCATGACGTCACCGTTTTCACAGATTCGCGTTTTTGCAGTTTAAACGGAGATGACATAGCATTTTTAAAAAACGTTTTTAAAAAGTTTCTGTTTTCAGGCCACCAAAATGCAGTTGTCATCTAAATCAACGGACAAAACGCCTAAAAAGTTTTCCGTTTTTAGTTTGAAAATGGTGTCGTGTAAACAGCCTCTGACTCATTTGCATGATTGGAGTAAGCTAGCAGTTTGTGCCCCTTTATGCTCTGATTAATATAACAAGAATACAAAGCATGCTATGAAGAGGTTATCTACACGAACGTGTGTTAAATGAGGATTTTTTGATAGGAAGCAGGAAATAGATAAGGTTACATTAACTTATGGGTCTATCATAAAGCATGCCTAAAACAAAATACAATACAAGAGACAATATACAAAACAGTGATAATAGACACACTGTCCTAGGGATATGCATGTTCATTTATAGAAACTAATGCAGAAAAGTCTGTTTTACAGGCTTTATGTGTCTTTCTATGGCCTATGTGGCCAACTTTTACATTCTTTTGAGCAATACAACAGTCTTATCAGATGGTAACCATGGTAACCAGAGGCCTGTTCTGCCTTTTTGGGGTGTTACTTGCTCTTTTGGGGGATGGTTCACAACTCTAAAGGCACCGATATTCTCACCGCAAAGTTCTTTTTTGTTCTTCACTGACGCCGCCCACTCTGCTGAGAGCAGCATTTAGATGAATATGTCAATATGTGCTTTCCTCTCAATAACAAAATAAACACTCAACAAAGTTGAGAAAACAGCAAGCATTTTTTTTTAATAAAGCATAAGAATAGCATCTGATCATAGCAACGTGGATATTTTTGCACAAGCTCTGCAATTAGGCACTCTAGTAGAGTCACGTCACGTTTATTTATCTAGCATCTTTACAATAGTTTGCTAAATATTAATCAACTTTACTGTATTAAACATGAAAAACACTGTCAGTGTCTCGTTTCTTTAGAAGTACAACTTCATTTTCTACTATAATGCAGCTCTCCATTGTGTTCATACTTTCACTTGTGGACATCTAACCTTAATGGACTCAACAGGAGAAATTAACCAGAAAAGATTTCCACATGAAAGAAGGCGGAGCCTCTGTGCACACCTACGTATTATGTAATCGCCATGGACCAATGGTAGCACAAAGGTGTTTGCCAGCCGTAACTTGGCAAGTAACTTTTCTGGAAAGTTTTCTTTGGCAAGCTGTATTAAACACCCAAAACGAATTCCAAAGAAACTTGGTTTTGGCCCGATTTTGTTTGAAATGGCGTCAAATCTGTTTGTTTTTCAATTTCTCTTGAAGTATATCAGGGCCTTAAGATGTAGGTTATTGGGAAAGTGGGTTTGATATATTTAATGAATAACTGTGTCTGATGCTAAAAAACATACTGAATTAGATATAGAAATATGTGCATCAATGCTTATATAAATAAATAAATATAAATAATTTAAAGGTGACAAAATAGTGTTTTTCTCTGAGGCATGGTAAAGCATGGTACTCGCAAAAAATCAAGAAAATTAGATTTAAACAATAAGACTAAACGTGTTGAGCTATATAACAACAATTAGTTTTCTGTCTATAAATATATCAAAACAGTTTTTCCCTTGTCTATTAAAATGTGTAATATATTAAAGCGTCTTTGGTGTTTCCATGGTTTCTACAAAATAAAACCGGAAACCGAGGGTAACGCGGGAATGAAGCAATTGACAGGCGACTCCGGAAACTTGGTTAAAATTGCAATTTTCTCACGATTTACAATTAGTTGGAAACATTTGGGATATTGTAAGTACTCAAGTGAACAAAATATATAACACTGGCCTAGTGGTTTTTGAATATTTTACTTCAAAAATCTTACATATTGCATATTTAATTAATGAAGCCCTTCAATATGTCCTGTTCAAACCATTTCATGGGGAGTAGACATGAAATATTGTTTTAAATTGAGATTTATTTATTACGTGTAAAGAAAGAGATTGGAACTAAAGAATAAAGAATTACATATGGAGTATGTATGTGGGAGACAGAGGAGGCAACTTTTTAAATCCAACACATACACACCAGAAAAGGTTTTCAGCCATCAGCACTGTGTGTGTTTGTGTGTGAGGGGAGAGTAGGAGTTGAATGTTGATGTTTCTTAAACAAAGCGGAGGTCTCCCCATGAGATTCCACCCCCCTCTCTACCTTCAGCAGTACAGAATGAAAGGTTCTAGGCCCATGTTCATCTGAAAACTTCTGCGTGTGAAGGCGGTGTTGGCTGACCAACCACAGAACACTGACATCGGTAGAACAGGCACAGCATCAAAGCCTCCGAGCACTTACAGGGGAGCAGAGGAAAAATATGAATCCATGATGATGTAACAGTCATAGATGGTTTCTCAAAGTAGAAGAGCTGAACCAGAAAAATGAAAGGATTAATACTGTTGCATCAGGTACTGTATATTTTTTTCCTCTGGTCAACTTTATTAACTTTTTAAAAGGATATCAGAATATTCTATGTCAGTCCAGCATAGAAAGTCATACAAAAACTCAAAATATACATGCACTCCAGATAATACAACTTCTGCTTAAAGGTTTGTCAGGGTCTCTAAAAGACATTGCGAAATGACAGGCTGTCAGGAGTATTTTGCAGCTGAGAAACTATATTAATAACTGGAATGGAACCACCACATTTGGGTAATTATAGGTTCCATGCGAGTATGGAATATCACGTTATGCATAATGGCTGTGCACCGCTTTTTGTCACACATTGTTAAAGGGACAAAAGGTTTCACCTTGTTATGTAACCCACTAATAGAACCAAAGAAAAATAGCCTACCACATATTCACAGATATCTTAAACTTTGACATTAAAATTAATGTGAAATTGTTTGATATATGAGTTAAAGGGTTAGTTCACCCAAAAATGAAAATTCTGTCATTAATTACTCACCCTCATGCCGTTCCACACCCGTAAGTCCTTTGTTCATCTTCGGAACACAAGTTAAGATATTTTTGATGAAATCCAAGAGGTATATGACTCGTCCACAGACAGCAATATAATTAAAACTTTCAAGGTCCAGAACAAAAGACATCGTTAAAACAGTTGACGTGACTACAGTGGTTCAACCTTAATTTTATGAAATGACAAAAATACTTTTTGTGCGCAACAACACAAACGAAAATTAAAGCTGCAACAGCAATGAAAGGACCCTCGCACATGGGCTCACCGCCACCCGTTGGCTTTAGGAAAACAGTGAACAGTGGGCGACATGCATGTAAGCGAGTTAATACAGGAGAATTATAGCAAAGTCATTTCAAAGTGCCACGCTTCCTGCTGCCAACAGTTGGCGCTTTGACCGTAACTGAATATTGCCATGTAAATGTCTTCAGGTCAGGACTCTAATAAAACATGTGAAGTTTGGGGCAGATCGGCCATTGTATGCCCGAGTTACAACAACTTCCTGTTTCTTGGCGAAACATCGAAATTTGTCAGGCCACCACTGAAACACCCTTCAGTTAAAATACTAGATCTTCGCAATTTAACATTGTAAAGGCCTTTAGATTAGAGTGACCAAATATGATGTTGATCTGATTAAAGCTGTAGGAGGAGTTTGTTAAAGTACAACGTCTGGAAATGGCAAAAACTGCAAAAAATTTGCAGAGAAAACTCAAAATATCTCACTTCCTGTTGGTTTTTCAGATTTTGCACCGGGGACTTTTTTTGTAGGTATTGGGCTGTTACATGTGTCTACCGAATTTCATACTTGTACGTGAAACGTAGCGCGAAGGGTGCTTAATTGAAATATGGTAGGTGGAGCTATGGAGCCATTTTGGCACACCTAATTCTGAAACCCATATCAGACGTACATTTTTACCACTCTGATGCGTGTGCAAAGTTTAATGAGTTTTCGAGCATGTTTAGGCCCTCAAAAATGCAATTCATTTCGGAGAAGAAGAAGGATTGACTGAGTAATTACAATAACAACTTAATTCAACAATCTCTTCTCTTCCCTGTCATTATCCATATGCAGGTGACGCAGTAAGCACAGTGAAGGCCTCCATTTTTATGTCCGAATGCCGGCTCAGTTTTGGCTAAAGCTGCATACATGAGCAGCACAACGCATGCGTGTGATGCTGACGCAGGAGCCAGCCAATAATGAGTCGGCGTTCTGATGTAGAACCTGGAGGCGCTGGACGTAAACAACATATGAGAATGACACAGAAGAGAAGATATTGTTGAATAAAGTCGCACACAAAAAGTATTCTCAGTGCTTCATAAAATTAAGGTTGAACCACTGCAGTCACGTCAACGGTTTTAACGATGTATTTAGTATCTTTCTGGACCTCGAAAGTGTTGATTATATTGCTGTCTATGGACGAGTCATAAACCTCTCGGATTTCATCAAAATATCTTTATTTGTGTTCCTAAGATGAACAAAGGTCTTACGGGTGTGGAACGACATGAGGATGAGTAATTATTGAAAGAATATTCATTTTTGGGTGAACTAACCCTTTATGTATTGCATCCAGTTGAGTATGTTCTTTAACAATAGCATGTTTAACAGACTAAATGTCTTTTTATTTTGGCTGGAATTACTGACATTTCAGGCAGTTCAGAAACTGTTCTTTCTTTTGGGAGACAATAATTCCATTTATCATGCACTTTGAAACTTTGCAGACCTTTTACATTCACAAACAAACTAATTTTACACACTACATGAAAGGTAATATCTGAAAAAGCATAATGTAACAGACCTTATTGTGAATAATCTTAGAGTAAGATCTTCACCTTCGCTGGTTCAAATCCTCGCTGCACGTGCCTGCTCAAGATGGGAACGTGATGATCATTAACGGATTGCAGCACGTGAATTAGTGTGATGGTCGAACTGGAACACTATAAAAGTGAGTTTACTATGGAAAGGGATACTGAAGATCAAGAATATGAAGGCCTGCTTCAGACGGAAAGAGAAGGTTAAAAGGAAAAGAATAAAAAAGGAGCAGCTAAATGTAAAGATAAAGATACATCTGAACTTCAGTGTCATGTGCAAGACAGTACAGAACTCCCTCGACGTTCAGAACATCCACATATTCCAACAGATAAAATGCTTGCTTACCAGAAAGATGAATGCTGTAAGAAAGAAAAAAGGTTAACCACTCTTTGTATGAACAATGGAAATTAGATGCTTCTAAAGCAAGACATGACGAAATATCAGACATATCTGACAAGCAGCTTGCTGAAATTGCAGACTCTCTTGAGGATAAAAAGAACTGTATTATGAAAATCTTCAGCGAAGTAAGGGAACATATTGCACCTGCTGCTGATCTAAGATGTAAAATTGATGCATGTGAAGCAGTGACCAATGATATCTCAAAATTGTGCTTGGAAGACTGGCAACAGTAGATGGCGAGTTTGAAGCAGAACAGGAAAAGGGTCGTCTGCATGGACTTTTAGCTCATAGTTATGCTTGCTCCATATATGGTTCCAGTGCTTCACGAATGAGTGTCAGCAGCCATTCTGGCTCTTCTTGTACAGCAAACAAACGAGAGGATGCTGTGGCAGAGCTGTCTGCAAAAGAGGCTGAATACAAGATGATGCAAATGGGAAGACAACAAAAGGAAAAAATAAGAACTCTAGAAGAGCAACTCAGAAAAGAGCTAGAAACTCAGATATTTGAATTAGAAAGGCTCCAGATGGAAAAGGATTTAGAGGTTGCTTGTGCCAGAGTAAAGTCATACGAATGAGAGATAAAGCAAGAGACAGTCAGTTAATAAAGAATGAGCATGAAAGTCAGAGAAATGAAATCTCCTCTACAGCACCTCAGCCATACAATGTTGTCCACTCAACAACTCTCAGTGAAGTGTCTCACCTTGCTCAGGCAGTTCAGGACAGCATAGCCATCAACAGATTACCCATACCTGAGCCTACTGTGTTTAATGGAGTCCCAATTCAGTTTGTGGACTGGAAAGCCTCATTTGTGTCACTTATAGATAGGGCATCTCAGCAGCTGATTATTTGAAACTCTATTATTTGAAAAAAGTATGTGAGTGGCTCAGCACACAAATATCTCAAGGCACCTTTTATCGAAGATTACAAGGATGCTTGAAACAAGCCTAACCAAAGATACGGCCAGCCTTTTGTCATCCAAAGAGCTTTCTGGGAAAAGCTGTCAATACAGAATACAGTTCAAAGACGCAGAAGGTCTGAGAGCATTTTCTGACTTCTTAAATGCCTGCCGGCAAGCTATACCTCATGTTAAAGGCATGGAAATATTAAACAAAACAAAAGATGGTACAGAAACTTGCTGACTGGGCAGCCTCCAGATGGAATCGCCAGGTCACAACATCCCTTATGGACGACAAGGAATTTCCAAGCTTTCAAGACTTTGTACATTTCATGTCAACAGAGGCAGAAATAGTGTGTAATCCTATCACTTCATGAGAGAAGAATCTCAAAGGAAACCAAAAGAAACAAGGCAATTGTCTTTAAAACTCAAACAAGTGTAAACAGTAATAAACAAACAACACCTAAAGGACAGTTGAAAGCACCATGCATGTTGTGAAGGAATTCGCCATTGCCACAAATGTGATGTATGCAAATTATGATATCCCAAGTCTTCATTATTACAACTATGAGAATAATGGACCAATGGTAAGGAATGAACATGCACATGAGAGTGAGACTACTGATGCCATGTCACTCAATATCACAAGCGAAGGTCATTCAGTCATTACACTAATTATCGTACCCATATGGGTGTCGTCTGTTCAGAATCCATCCAATGAACAGCTGGTCTATAGACACCCAGAGTAACATGATTTTTATTGATGAAGAGATGAGTAATGCAGTGGATACTCACCCAGTAAAAGTCAAACAGACAAATGATCATTAAAAGTAAAAGAGTACCTGATCTTCGTGTCAGAGGATACAATTCCTCAGTACATATCAGTCTTCCTCCAGTATACACAAAGGAATGTATTCCTGTCAATCGTGATCACATACCAATGCAGGAAATGGCAAAGAACTGGAGTCATCTGAAGGTAATCGCAGACAAGATGCCACCACTTCTCAGCTGTGTAGTAGGTTTACTGATCGGCTACAACTGCCAAAGTGTGCTTGCTCCCAGGCAAGTCGTACTAGGTAAAGATGATGAACCTTATGCTATTCTAACAGACTTGGGATGGAGCATTGTGGGCTGCTCCACACTGGGCAGTAGCGAACCAACAGCAGTCAGTTTTTGTCACAGAGTAACCACAAAGGAGATGCCAGCTTTGACTCCTGTGGATACTATCCATATGCTTGTGTCAGACTTTAAGGATGTCTGCAGAGGACAAGACAATCTCTCAAGATGATATCATGTTCTTAGACAAACTCAAAAAAGGCATAAAGAAAAATGCTCAAGGATGTTATGAAATGTCTCTTCCGTTCAAACAACAGCCATACTTCCCTGACAACATAGAGCTTGACAAAGTCAAACTTAGTCATTTGAACAAGAAGTTCTGTAGAAATGAGAAATACAAGACAGACTACATTACTTATGAGAATGACATCATTGAGAGAGGTGATGTAGAAACAGTGAATGATGATGGAAATTATGGTAAAAAGTGGTACATACCACATCATGGCATCTACCATCCAAAGAAGCCAGACAAGCTACGGGCCGTATTTAACTGCTCTGCGAAATTTAAAGGTACAAGTCTCAATGAATATGTGTTACCAGGACCAGACATGATAAACAATCTCATCACACGTGTCCTTGTAAAGTTGAGAAGGCATCCTGTAGCAGTAACGTGACATTGAGAAAATGTTCCACCAGTTCCATGTCCAAGAAAATGACCGGAATTATCTGCGCTTCTTATGGTGGAAAGACGGAGGCACAAATTCAGGCTACAAATAATATGGGCACTTTAAACTTCAAACAGAAAAACCCTGAAACAAAAACTAGTTTTCATCTTACCCAAACTGACAAACAAGTGCAATGTCTGTCTCAATTACTCAGTGTTGAACCACAGGTTGTGAAGCCAGTAGGAGTTTACCCACAGTGCGAGTGTTGTCGCAGAGCTCCCAGCACACTCGTTGCTGTAGACAGGGAAAACGCCAGACTATTTAACTGAATTATTTGAGCCCTCCAAATAATAGTGGACTAAATACAAAGAGAAAAGTGCGTACCTTTGGGCATGCCTGAGGTTGAGAACAGGTAAGTGAGACTTTTTTGTTGATGTTGTAGCTCCAGTAATACTGAAAGATTTCTTTCATAAAATCAACTCCTCACTGATATGACATTTTGACATTATATCAGGTTTAAGTGTATCATATTCCAGTATTGCTTCAAAGGATGGTTCACAGATGTTTGAGCTGAATATCCACTGACCCTGGAACTGCCTCTGGCTGCTATTAACTGAACTGTAAACTGTGAACTGCAGCCTATGCAGATACACAAGCCACTGCTCACCAGACGCCGTAGGCCACAACTATGAAGAAAAATATACCGAGCTTTGGAGTTTTTCTTTATTCTGTTCCATTATCTCACTTCTCATCGGAGGCCTTGTTTTCTTTTGACATGATCCGTATATTAGATTTTCTGTCTGATGCCCTGTGGCTTCTCAAATGTGTATTCATAAGAATAAACAAAGTGACCACTCTAGAATACTATACAATAATACTAAGCCATCTATTCTGAATATTATTGTTACTGAGATTTGTTTTTTAAAAGCTGCTACCATTGAAGACACAAATTAAGCATGACAAAGCCAAACTGTTGATTGTAAAGAAAGTACAAACCTAGTCTCAGGACCTTGGTGTTGATAGCATCATGCTAAATGTGATGAATGTGATTTTGGCGGTTACAAGAAGCCAATAAGCAATTTTAAACAGACCCACAATGTGTTTAAAATCCAGAAGACAGTATGCAAGTTGAGAGGATCTGATCCTTACATTTTATTTTATTTTTATGATCCTTATATTGGATTTGCATCTAAGCATAGATTTGTATTCATAAGAGTGAACACAGTGACCGCTCTAAACCAACAACAATTTATTCATTCTAAATTTTATTTCAAATTGCTGTAATTTGTTTTGTTTCTTGTAAAGTCCCCTAGAGGAACATTTCATCCTCTTCATCATTACAGCAGGCAGCAGAGGCAACAAATGAGTTCTAAGACTTATCGTAGTGTCAATAAAACTGTAATACTTTCAATGAAACAGAAACTATGAAAGCCTGAATAAGCTACTAAGCATAGTTGAGAGAAAGAGGAAACCACTGCTAGAAATAACACAGCAGTCATAGGCTTACTTAAAGGTTTAGTTCACCCAAAAATGAAAATTCTGTCATTAATTACCCTCATGTCGCTCCACACCCGTAAGACCTTCGTTAATCTTCGGAACACAAATTAAGATATTTCTGTTAAAATTTGAGAGCTCTAAGACTCCTCAATAGACAGCAATTTAACAACCACTGTCAAGGTCCAGAAGGGTACGAAAGGCATCGTTAAAATAGTCGACATGACTGCAGTGGTTCAACCTTAATTTTATAAAGCGATGAGAATACTTTTTGTGCGCAAAAACTAAACAAAAATAACGACTTTATTCAACAATATCTTCTCTTCTGTGTCATTCTCTTACGCTGTTTACGTCCAGCGCTTCAAGGTTCTATGTCAGAATGCTGACTCATTATTGGCCGGCTCCTGCATCAGCATCACATGCATGCATCGTGCTGCTCATGTGAACAGCATTTGCCAATACTTTCAAACAGACTCTCAATACTGAGTGTCTGTTTAAAAGCAGCAGAAAGCCACCTTATGCGACGCACATACAGTAAACCCAAGTGTCGTTTACTCAGCTGCCCATAATAGCACCAAATTAATAAAAAAACACAATATATTTACCCAAGTTCTGTTTTCTATCATGCAACCGAGCATGTTTGTGATGACATAAGATGAACACAAATGCACCAGGGGTTGGATAGAATCAAGTTAAGTTTGGAACCAAACCAACACTGCAGGGGGCACCGGGAACAATCACGCTCAGACTCAGATCACAGCAAACGTGCCAAGTGTGAAAGCCATGCTTAAATGTAAATGTAATGCTACGTGAGATATTATTCTCAAGCTGTTTTATTATTGTCTTTCTGCGGTTGAAACACTGGTTGAGAGGTTACACATAAACATTTCAATGCATAGGTCGTCTGTTCTTCTTCTTCTGTGCTTTTTCCTGTTGTGGTGGTTAGCAACAGTGTTGCATTACAGCATGCTCCCCTTGGACTTTTCTAAGAGTTGGAGACTTTTATAAAGAAGCTAAAAGCAACTTTTAATAAAGTCTAAGACTGATTCTTAAATGCTGACTTAAGTGTTAAGAACTACAATGATGTCAACTCAAATGGCCGCCCTCAACCTCTGAATCAGCCAATAGCGAGTCTGCAAGGGTGAAGTCACAGCAGCACAACACCAATAATTTAATGTTATTATAAAAACAAAATAAAAAAGACACTGAAACGTTTTAATGTTTACATTTATTTTTAAAAATAGCTTTGCATTGTGCAAAATGATCTCAAATTAGTATTGATGGTGTGGAATCTTTTTCTATTGATATATGTCTCCTCATTTACAATTGGAGCAATGATGTGTCATGAGTTCCATCAACGGCTCCAACAACTTCAGGGAAGCCCACAGTCAACATAAAAGTGGCTTGCTTTTGCCGCATGGTTTGATGGTCTGTTGGATAGTCAATCAACCCAGTCCATATCAATATAGATATCCAGCATGATATTTTTCCCTATTGAGATCTGATGTGCTTTCAAAGTGTTCCTTACATTTTTTTTGAGCATTGTATATATATCAGTGGTGGACAATAACAAAGTATTTTTACTTTGTTACTGTACTTAAGTAAATTTTTCAAGTACAATTGTGAAAAGTTTAGAATTTGAATATCAAGGTAAATTGTACTTATTTTTTCTTCCGGGAAACATGCAAGTATCTTCTGTTGCTTCCGGAGGGCCGTACTAAATGAAAAGCAATGATATTTCAATAAAATAAGAAAAATGTGGACATCTTCATCCTGTTCAAAAGTTTTCACCCCCCAACTCTTAATGCATCGTGTTTCCTTCTGGAGCATCAGTGAATGTTTGAACCTTTTTTAATAGTTGTGTTTGAGTCCCTCAGTTGTCCTCAGTGTGATAAAATGGATCTGAAAATCATACAGTCACTGCTGGAAAGGGTTCAAATATGCAAAAAATGCTTAAAAACTGAAGAATCTGCAGGACCTGGAGGATTTTTTGGAAGAACAGAGCTCAGTTTAACTGCTCAGAACAAACAAGAGACTCATGAACAACCATCACAAAACAAAAAAACAGTCGTAGATCATCCAGGTAACCACACACAGTATTGAGAACCAATGGTTCACATTCTTTTGAATGGGGACATATGAATAAATTTAGCTTTTTTTTTTTCTTGTGGACTATATGTAAACATCTTTTATGTAAAATATAACATGCATTTTGTATGATCTCTCTTATTTTGTTAAAATTTTTCACATTTTCACAGATTCTGCAAGTGGTTCACATACTTTATCTTACAACTGTATCTGTATTTACTCGAGTATTTTTATTTTGAGAAACATTTACTTTTACTTCACTTGCGTTCCAAAGCATAAGATCATGGTTTTTACAAAGTTTTTTTACATTTCATAAAACATATTGTTACTCATTATTTTAAAATAAAGAAATTGTCACATGCTCAGGGACGCAAAAGCGGTGCCCTATTAATGTTTTTCAAGTTACAAAGAAAGTGTAAACTGGAGTCGTGTCAGTTACACTCTTTACGTAAGTTGAATAGGGAAGGCGTAGGACGTAGCGTAAGCTTTTTGAACTGCTAGAGTTTTACAATTTCTTCATAAGTAGAATACAGAAGGCGGTCTGATGGAAGGTGGTCTGGCGGTGTGGTCTTACACAAAGCATCGTTTCACTCCCGAAGGCCTTTATTAACCCCCCAGAGCCATGTGGGATATGTTTATGATGGATGGACGTGGATGGAGACACTTTATTCAGCTCATACAGTACTTGTTTGGTAATGCATACTGCCATTATAAAGCTCAGATGCTTCAGGATATTTATTAATATTTCTCCGATTGTGTTCATCAGAAAAAAGAAAGCCATATACACCTAGGGTGGCTTGAGGATGAGTAAAGCTTCGGGTAATTTTCATTTGAAAGTGAACTAATCCTTTAATTGCTATTCACATATGCTCATATGATATTATAATGCCAATATGCACTGTTGCCTGGCCCTGTGTTTGGTGAGTACTGGCACATGGCCAGGTACATGTGAACCAGCCATCTTGCTAGCTCTGGTGTAGAATCACCTGGCTTCAGTAATCACACCAGCTGGCTAACTGATTGCATTGACATATTGCTCTCTGTGTTTCAGGATGTGTCAAGTCTTTTCAAGGGAAAAAGAAATGGAGGTTAAGAAGTGAAAAGGAGTCACAAAAACAACACTAGAATCTGAATGATTCCGTCAAATAGAAATATTTATGTCAAATGCCAACACCAGGCTAAAAAGAATACAAAATAAACAAGGAGACTGAATTTTTGAAAAACTTTGTCTATGGAAATAAAATATGGACTTCTACATGATGTTTGTGATATAACTGACCAATATTAGAGACATATTTTGAACTCACTAAACTAACAGAATGAGAGTTTAATACAATGATATCACAATGGTCTCACATGGTTTGGGTGCACACTGAGTGCACTGTGACCTCACATTATGAGCACATAGTGATTGTGCTGTGAGGTTACACTTTTAGCTTACTGTCACCTCACATTGTGACCACAGTATGACTATCCTGTAAACTCACAGTTTGAGCACACAGTGAGTGCGCTGTGAGGTTACACTTTTAGCTCGCTGTGACCTCACATTGTGTCCATATCCTGGGAGCTCATAGTGAGATCACTGTGAGATCAAATTGTTGACTGGGGGAGCCACAACGTTAGCTAAAATTATGCTGCATCATACTTAAAACAGTAAACTTAAAGAAATACAAATAATTCAGTGGGGGAACAATATGTAATTTACTTACCTCAAAATATGTGCTGTATATATTCTAGGGTTGCCAGTTGGTATCTAACCTTCTCGCTTCACTGCTGCAATCCAGGCGTCACATCATTTTTAGTAAATTTAAACACTTTCATTTCCTAAAGTAGGTTAGTTCTGGGCCTGAGGGAGCATCCAACCACTGAGCAACATGGACCTAATTTCAATTTTAATATTTTTAATAGCAGGATTAAATAAATTATTGCAATCCGACTGTGCATCAAGCGCAGATGTTTTGAATGCGGTCGACAACTAACTGGAAACGTCCAAGGAACAAAAGACGTCACTTCGTTAAACCGACGAATAGCTGTTGAAATGGTCTATAATGAATAATTGTGTGTCTGACTGGTCCAGCTGCTACATAAAAGTATCTTCTACATTATAAGATGTGACAAAAACAGTCTTCTTCAACTTGATGAATTTTCTCCTTTCATAAAATTTTAAGAACAGTGTTTTATTTTCTGAATTGATATGACCTGCTGTGGCTGCTGTTCTCATTCTGTGAAGCACAGTGAATCAATATGTAGTTTACCAGAGTGACAGATTTCACAACCTTAATTTTTTATATTATTTAGAGGGAGGGAGGGTTGTAAGAGTTAAATTACCAGTTCAGTGCCATCATGCAAAATGTCTAGTACTTTTTTTTGTAATAAATATGAAGAATATTAAATATATTAAAGACATATTAAATATTAAAAAAATATTTAGGCAAGGCTAGTTTCTTTATATAGCGCATTTCATACACAATGGTAATTCAAAGTGCTTTACTCAGAAAAGGAATTAAAATAATCATAAAATAATTGCAGCATATGCATAAGAAATAAAAAAAATATCATGCATAAAAAATAACAATTGTATTTAACTAAAGGCTAAAATATTGCCTGAATCACTACGTTTTCACAATTATACATGCTTTGCGTCCTTTATCAAAAGTTATAAAAATAATAAAAAAAATAAAAAGATGATAGTTATAAAAATAATTAAAAGAGTAAAAAGATGATACAAAGATAAACAGTTTAGAATCAAAAGGAGGATGCAAAAATGAAATACAGTGCAATCAGTCAGACGTAGCGCAGTGCTCATTCAGTAAATGCACAGCTAAACAGATGTGTTTGAGTCTGGATTTGAATGTGACTATACTCTTCTGGAAGCTGGTTCCAGCTGCGGCTGGCATAATAGCTAAAAGTGGACTCACCATGCTTTGAGTAAACCCTTTGTATTTAAAAAATAAAATATTTGGAAATTGAATTAAATACAACTGATTGTTTAAATAATTATGGAGTCAAGATTATTTATGGTTTCTTAATGATTTCCAGATAGGGTTTCATTTAAAAAAGCCTAATATTGTTATGCATTTAACAGCTATTTTATCATTCTGAAATATTTTAGAGCATTTCAATCTGCAATCTGTTATGTAACTGAAAATCTCCTGTGGAAATGCACAGAACAATTGAATAATGTTCTTTCCTGATCACAATCCATTGAAGTATGACATCACTTGCTTCTGTCCTCAGGTCAAATGCTTATTATAGGGTCGATAGAAATGTCATTGTAAAACAACATTTAGGTACTGTTGTTTGTAACACAGGTCTGTTTCACTTACCAGATTCATTCTGGAATAAGGCTGCAAGCTGCAGGAGAGAGTGACAAGCTCATTAAACTGGTCATCAGTGTCAGATCTCATGGTGAAACTATACGAGGTATAGACTGTGAAAGTCACACAGACCAATTTCAGTCCTGTGAGAGGTTTCCTGCTTATCTTTGTCTCAGCGAATGTGTATGTGAATGAATATGTAAAATAAGAGAAATAGAGAGAAAAGGGGAGTGAGGAAAAGAGCATGTGTGTGACAGGCCTCTGTGTCTCAGAGACAGAGTGCCAGACTTTGACTCTCTCTGAGGCTTCAGGCTCTTCTCTCCCTCATTAGAGAGCGGAACGCCATCATGTCCTGCTTCTCAAATCAGATTGAGGTTTGTGAGGACCCTGAGGCTTTTATCAAGGTTTTCTGAGAAGCGACCCCTCCATTGTTTTCCTTCTTGTGTTTTTTTTTCTCACTTTCTCGCTTTTTCCAACACATGGTTTCTTTTCCAAAGTCCTTTGAGCTGCCTTGTTGTTTCATTCAATTCATAAGAAGCAACTCTGTCAAAAAAAAAAAAAAACTATTTGAAGAGACATCACAAAATTCATTTAAAGATTTAGTATGTTGCTAAGCAAACTAAATGATACTCTAATAAGAATACAAATACATAAACATATATTGGGTATATATTGGGTATTTATTTATTTATTAAAATATGTATTTATTTTCTATTTTATCCTAGGCTTAAGCCTAGTCCCAGACTAAAATGCAAGTTTGAGCCATTTTAACTGATAGCAACGTACACTGACATATCTTAAAATAGCATCCTAGGACGCTAATGGTGAATGCCTCAGCGTGACCGGTGTCTGAAGCATATGTTTAAACGCAACAACTGTATTGGCTGGTGACAGCCTATGATGTCACTACCAGTGAGTCTGTGAGGTATAAGGGCACCTGGAGAACATGTCATCCTCTTTGTCGTCTTTAGGGACTGTTTTGTTTGAGTACATGGTAAGAAAGTGATTTATTATGGCTTGTGAACCTAAGCGTTTCAAGAAGTGTGTGGATCCGTGTCCAAGATTTTTGACACCTGATGACACACACAACTTGTGTGTGATTTGTTTGGGCGAGGAACATGCATGCTCAGTCTTCGAGGGGGCTGTTTGCATGCATTGTGAGTGTTTTCCAGTAAAAAAAGGTCTGCTCTTGTCTGTACCTCTTCTTGAGAGAGGGGGGACAGGCACCTGTACCCCACGGATCAGGTCCTGCTCTTGCTGAGGCGGGGAGGAGACTAGGGGTCTCAGGTGGAGCTCACTGAGGAGTTTGAGAGAGGTATAAATCTTTCACACTCTTCAGTGGCTGACGAGAGCAATCTGCTGGAGGACGATGTGTTGTCTCTTATATCTTCCAATCCAGCAGCCAATGCTCTGCTGGCATCAAGCCAAGACGAGCAGAAAGTGGCTAGTGAAGGCGAAGAGGTGGAAATGTCTGAGTCCTCTCAGCCTACCTCCCCCTGTTGAGCTGTTGGAGGTTATGGCACGTGGTACGGCTGCCTTGGAAGCACGAGAAGGAGAAGACCACTCGTGGAAGATTAGATGAGCGGTTTCTATCTTCCTGATATACATACTGAGATCGAGAAGGCATGGAAGAATCTGTATTCGGCCTGCATCTATCAACATCTATCTATCAGCATGCCAAATTATGCAAATGTTAAGGGGATGTGTGAGCACGGATAAGTGTCGATGCCCCTATCGATGAGACATTCGCAAGCTATCTCTCGCTAGGAGAAACAGTGATTTTGAACGGCTGGGGCTGCACTGCATACTATTGCAGTGCTTCAGGCTTACCAGGCTGATTTGCTGAGAGACTTGGACCAGGGTCAGGGTCTTTCCTCTGAGGTGGTTGCTGAGCTGTGCCAAACCACAGACCTGGCTCTCCGGGCTACCAAACAGACTTCTGCCGTGATTGGTAGATTGATGGCAGCAATTGTGGGTGAACCTCGACGCATCGATTTTGCCTTCCAAACTGTTTGGTCTGAGTCTACACCCAAACAAATGGGGAGTCCTGCCCCGTCTCGATTTGAGGACTAAAGGCAGGGCCAGAAGGCCAGTGTTGCTGCTCGTGCCCCTCCTTCGCTGAGGAGCAGGTCACGTAGGAGGCGAGAATCAAGGAAAAAGAAACAAGACCTGAGGAAAGTGATCCAGTATAGATGCGATCAGCATCCTGGAACTGGCAGAGGCAGATAACATCTCCTCCTTCCCTCTGAGGGTTATTACTAGGGAAGGGCAAGATTAGGCAATATATACACAACAAGCATGCATTATATCTTATAGTTTATTTTAGTTGAAATCATTAAACAATATGTGTAAACAAAAATATAAAGAACAGAAGTAGCGTGAACGGAAAAACACTAATAAAGCAGACTGCGCCAATTATCGTGCAGAATGTACATCTACACTCAAGTCGGCATATGGCATATTGGGTTTCACATGTTCATGTTGAGTAAAACAATGATATCCATGCTCGGGTGAGAAAACATGCTCCGCTGACAGATGTTGCAGAGATAACGTGCTAAGCGAAGTTTCTAACAGCACTTTATGTTTTCTGTTCTTAAAACTATGTACAGGAGTTATGCCAAGCTCAGAGGCTTTGTGTTAGCCTCCTTTGTGGACATTTGCTGTTAGAGTTTTAGATTCACTATGGAGTTGTCTGCCCTCTGTGGGCCTCCTTGACAAGCAGATTTCAGGTTGAGTTTGTTGAAGTACTTCCCCTAATTGGTTATGTGTCTGCTCCCTAGAAATCTGCAGATTGGTCTCAGGTTGTAGGGCTCTTTAGGAACCTCCTTGATAACTGGTTTCCGAGTTTGGCCAGTACTCCCCTCGGTCGAGAGGATAGTTATATAGAGTACTCCGCTCCTCTAGCTACATCAAAGCTGTCTTTGTGGTCGAGCTTGTATAGTACTCCCCTTGTTTGAGAGTGTCGGTATGCAAAGGTCTTCGCTCCCTGGGGCTGGATAATAGCTTTCCTTTGGCCTCCTTATAAACAAAAGTAGTATCAGGTTGAAGGATTATTTGTGACCCTCCTTGATAGACTTGCTTTAGTAAGAGATTGGTTGGTATTCCCCTCGTTGAGGGTCACTATGCAGAGTACTCAGTTTACCAAGATCTATTTTATGCTCTGTAGGTCCTGGAGAACCCTTTCAGGTTAAGCAGTGTCACTCCCCTTCGTTTGGAGGGTCATTATGTTGAGTCTTGCTTCCCAGGACATCCATCTCCGTAATCCGATGTGTTGTGTGTTGGAGAGACCTCTGTTCTCTGTAGCTTCATAAGTTGCTTTTAAAATAGGATACATGCTATTTTTTACAGGCACACAGAGTGTAGCTTTGGAGTTGTAGGCTCTTTTTTTGATAATCCTCTACTTTTCGCTGTTAGGCTGCCTCTCTTTTCAGAGAATACTTTATTTGTGGCCTCTGCTCCCTAGAGCTCCTCGAAAGTTGTCAGGGTTTAGGAAGACTCTGTGACTACTATGTCTTGTGATAATTGAATTAGTAGCCTCCTCTCTTTTTGGATAGTCATTTTGCTGAGGCTCCTGCATTTTAGGACATCCATCTCTGTAATCTGGTGTGTTGTGGTCTTCTCATTGGAATCATGCCTCTGGGCTGCCTGCATAGTCCCTTCAGATGAAGAAGTGGATGACATGTTCTTTAAGCGCCCTTCTTATACCTCACGGTTGCACTAGTACTGATGTCATAGGCTGTCGCTGGCCAATACAATTGACGCGTCTAAACACGTGCTTCAAACACCTGTCACACAGTGTCTCGTTCCCCTTCTCAGGGAACCAAGGTTACATATGTAGACGTTTTGTCTCAAGATGCACACCAGTAATGTTTTTTTGAAAGCACGTTTATGAAAGCTACTTAAATGTCCTAATTGAACTAAGATCTAGCCTGTCTATGAAACCAGGCCTACAAGTATAATATATAATATTTTGGTAACACTTTACAATAAGTTCCTGTTATGTAACATTGTTTAGTGTATTAACTAACATTAACTAACTAGCAACGAGTGCTACATTTGTTACAGTATTCATTCTTTGTTAACGTTAGTTAATAAAAGTACAACTGTTCATTGTTAGTTCATGTTAGCTTAGGTCTATTAAATAATATTAACAGATATTTAGTCAACTTCAATCAGATATTATCAACTTTTGATTTTATTGTATTTGTGTTGAAATTAACAGTAACTAAGATTAATAAATACTTTAGAAGTATTTTTCATTGTTAGTTCATGTTAACTATGCTAACAAATGGAACTTTATTGTAAAGTGATTTAGAGGGCAAAATGTTTTAGAGGCCAATAGGCCAATTTCACACTTCCGGGTTTTTGGCTTCCGGAATGATCCACGCAGTGTAAAAGTTTTTCCGGTTACAGTGATAGATAGCCTCGATCAGAACCAGCTCGGGAATCAAAGTCGTTTTACGAATTAAATGTCATGAAAATGTTTGAACGTTCTTGGTGAATTATTGGTGAGACTACAGAGCTCTCATTAAGAGCTACATTTAATAAATAATTCGAAGTGATGGCGGTTAAACTGGTTATATTCTTCGTGTCTGTTTGGCGCGGCTGATTCATAAAACAGGACCGCTCGCACCCTGATATTTCTGGATATAAACACTTCAGTCTCTCACTCATTTTCCTGTCGTCATCATCATAAAGTGTGTATTATGCACAGTATTATTGTGCCGTTGCAACATTAATGCAAAGGCTGATAGTTGTGTACAGTGTGGTGTTGTAAATTAATTATGTCTTAGTTTAATCATTTTAATCGATCAGGATTAGTTATAACATATGCTTGAATGTGGGATGTGATGCCATATGAGATTACATGCTATATATTTTTAAAACATATTAAACTCACGACAATATTATGTATCTCACGATTTTATATCCCCCATTAAAGTATATATTGGGAGTTTTTTTTTTTTATGAATAAATTATATAAATAATGTTCGTCGTACGTGATGCGATCGGGGAAATTGCTGAATGAGTAGCTGTAGCCTTTACTGTATGACAGCTGGTGATATAAATCCACCTGCCGGTATTCGAGCAACGGCCTGAGTGGCCGTATAAGCTACAAACAAGTAGAAAATAATTTCTTTGTAGATTATACAAAAGCGACTTGGAAAACAGACAAAACAGAAAAGGTAAGAAGCTATATTTGAGAAAAGAGCATATCAATCTAATAGCCGTAGACGCATAGCGGAACTAACTTTACCCTGCGTCACGTGATTTCCGATTCTTGTGAAAAAGGCCTATACTGACATTATAGCTCTTTTCCAAAATCTAGTGACATACTGGAGCAACTTGAAGTTACTGGTCATTATTTCACATTAGAGAACACATGGTCTGTTTAAATGATGCACTTGAAATGACTTTTTGAACATGTATTTTTGGACTCTGCCTATCTACACCCTCGTTTTCTTCCTCTTTTGACAACAGAGATGTATGGCTCACTACTTCTCATTGTTCTATTTGATCTCATGAACCACAGTTTTAGCAATACAGAAAATTAGCTTTTTTCCCTCCCACTTTTCCTCAGCATAATGATGGCAGCTACACTTTTATGGTAACTTTTCATCACCTGGACATAATTTTGCCAGGAACAGGCCTACATCCTCACTAGCCACTAGCTGCTCTAAAAATGTGTCAAATATTCATTATGTCCTCAAATAACTTCTGAACATAATTAACATTTTTTTTCCTGTTGGCCTTAATATTTGAAGTCTTGCTCATACTTCACTGTAAAACCGTCTCATCTTAACATTTTACTTCTGGGGAAAGATAATTAATGTTACTCCACTGTGAGTGGGTCAGCTGGCCACTAGTCTAATTCACACTGCCAAATTAAATTTCAGCACCTGTGTTGGGAATAATAAACCTCCCTCCTTAGTCACAGGTTTCATGCTCTTCTTCTCTTTATTTTATTTGTTGAGTTACTGCCATTAGGTTATCTGAAGTATTGCAACTTGCAATGAATGACAATGGCAACCCTAAAGACCAGGTGGATGGAATTATAGGCCAGTTAGTCCTGGGAAAACAGCATGACTAAACTGGTCCACCTGATATACCAGCACTAACTAACATAAACCAACCTGCACCAGCATGGAAATTCAGCAGGATTTGACAGAAATTCTTTAGTCCAGTTTTACACACACACAAAAGAAGATAAACTCTCCTCTTAGCATTTTTTAGCTAAAACTCTTCATAAAGTACACTAAAATTGAAGTAACCGCACTGCATGTGGTCTTTTGCTCGAAACTCCTCATTGCTAAAATTAAGATGATGCTTGGCTTGTGTCCTCAGACTACTATTACACAGAAACAGAATTAGACATTATGGTGGCTGGATTGTACAAGAGAGAGTCGGACAGATCTGCTGATGTAAACTGAAAAACTGTTAAAGGTTCCTATGAATCCCCAGAGCCGTGATTCTTATTTTGATTATGTAATTACTTTCAACAAGCTGCAATGCCAGCAATTTTAAGCGACAGGTGCAAGGTGATCAAATTATTGTTATTTTGTTATTTACACCCCTTGTCATTTCTACTGCACTGTAAAATACATTATGAAAATTAACTATATATTATATTATGTTAATTTAATAGTTTGGGCTCTGTTGTTAATTGTAACCTTTAATATTAAAGTAATGTCACCCTAGGAACAGATATAATGAATGAAGTCCAGGAGTCAGAGATGCCATCAATTGAAGAAAATTTTACTGAAGAATAGTTTGCAGTTTCATCAGCAGAAGTCAGCTTCAACACTCAGCAAGGAGTTCGTAGGCCACTCTGCGTACACAGCAGCAATTATAATCTAACACAGGTCATTAAACTATCTCATTACTTCAGGTTGAATGATTTTGGTTGGCTAAGACATAGATAACTCCACACATTGACATAAAAAGAGATCTGATCAGTTAACTTTCCCAAAACATACTGGCAAGATGTACTTTCTCTCAGTAATAAGTTCAGACAATATTTGTCATTATTCTCTAGTGATTGAAGATGAAGAGTGAAGTACATGCTTTAACTGTGAATTGGTCACATAGAAGACAGACCTGAGTGACCCCAGTGACCTAGGCTGTCATGGTCAGCTTGAAGACAAGGAGAGAGCACGTTCCAGTGAGAAGACTTGCAAGAAATAAGTATTTAAGTCTCATAAGTCATTTAAATCATTTATTATTTAGAATAAATATTGATTGTTAACTTGATTACAAACCATTCAATAAGGATATATATTGAAGTGGAAATGTAACCTGTATAAGTGTATCTAAAGCTGTCAAATGAATGGTCGAAACACAATCTCATGTAGTCTCTAAGCCATATAAAAACCGTCATTTTCTCGATGTTGCTGCGGATGCTCTCAGGCAATCGAGCAGGAGAGCTAAGGCATGGTTTGGGCGTGTTTAATGCAAATTACTCCCTGCGTGGACGTGCTCCGTCATTTAGAATATAACACAGATTCATCAACATTAGAACAAGGGGAAGAATAAATGAATATGAGAAGGCACCTGTGGTGAATCCCATTTCGATTTTGCGTGATTTTTTTTTCTGTGCACATATTTGAATTATACGAAATTATTAGTGAATGAGGCCCATTGTTTAATGTTCTTGAGAGAACTATGTTCTAATAGTAGAATCTGCATCAAAGCAACATTGTCTGCTCCAGGTTTAGCTCTTTGAAAGGCTTCCTATTTCCAGACTGCTTAGTTATGACAGCATTAATGAAAACAAATGACAGTTTGTGTCATAAACAGTCTTGATCTAGATATAATAAGTGAAAAAGAGAGAGAGGGAGGGGACAAGAAAAGAACTGAAAGGAGAAAAGACACAACACAGCAGAATAGTCTTATTATCTTGGGACATGTTACAACAAAAACCATGTGAAGCGCAACACTGTTGTGTTCCACTATAACAGAGATAAAAAAAATAAAAAAATTATAGAATGAATAGCACCCGTGAAACCGTATATTGTTTTAGTGCAAGGGTGCACAGTAACGTGTTCACACTAAAACGTTTAAACATTAATATCTTATGATAAAATACTGTATTCAGAATTATACATCAGAACTGTATTTAATATAATACTAAGAAAGATTACTGTATAATTACAACAACTGTAGTTTCAAAATATACTGGAAATTCATACTTTTAGAGTGCAGTAAACAGCTCACAGTTTATAAGGATTGAATGTAAACCGATCAGGGGTACGTTTCCCACACGACGACGTAACTCGCTGCTACCAAAGTATGATGCATTGTTGAAGAAATCAACTAGCTGGCCATGACTGTTTCCCGAAACCGTATTGTCTCAAATTTGTTCAACTACGTTGGTTAATGATGTCATGCAGGTGGTGGAGTAATACGTTTTCTTAATGAATCCGTTTGAGATCGAATTAATGCTAGATTTTTTGGCTATACATTACGGACATAGCATCAAAGGAGTAGTTCTCATTTTCTAAAGATTTAATCATAGGCTCGTTCTTATGTTCTAGAGCACATATGCACATGCGCACTCTTCAAAAATGGTGCTTTAAATCTCTTGACAAACTAAAAGATGTAAATGACATTTGTATATATTCTGAATAAAAGATATAGATTGCACTGAATGTCAACTTGCTTATTTTGCTCAAGATAAGGATTTATCAGTCCACATGTCATAAAAACAAGAAACTGTGCTTCTAACCACCCCTCGAGAGCTGTCGTTCCAAACCTACAACTTTGCGATACTGTTTGCGAATGTTCACTGGAACTATGGTTTCAAGGAACTGCTTTTGGGAAATGCATCCCTGTCTGGTTATAAATAGGTAGTCCAATTCTGTGTAATCGACCTGAATTGGGTCTATCATTAGGACCACTGGTCATGACTGAAAAGAAGCAGAGAGAGCTACAGATATTAGGGTTTAGACTTAGACATTGTTATCTTAGCTGCCTATTTCTGTAAGACACGAAATATGCAAGTGTCAGGTTTCTTTCACTTTGGTCTAGTTTATTCTTGGTTTTGTGTCAGAGCCCTGAAACTCCTGTATTGTCTTGTCTTAGTAAGCATGCAGATCCGAGTTCGCTCGGGCTGTATGCTCTTCTGTCCATGTGAGTTGTCTTGTGTGCGGGGCATGGTGTTCGGATCCCAGCACTTCGGTCTAGCTTGGTTTCGGTTTTGTGTCGGGATTCGAACATTCATGCTCCGTGTGTTTGTCTTCTGTTGTGTGTGCACGGAATGAGCATTCGCTGGTTCTTGTGCGCTCTGTGTTGTTGTGTGAGCACTCGGTTTCGAGTTCACTCAGCTGTGCGTTCTTTTGTCTGTGTGTGTTGTTGTGTTCTGTGTAGCACACCATTCATGTTTACATCGGCCGCATGCTTTCATGTTATGTTTTGTCTTGTGCTTTCATGTCATCATGTTTTGTGTGAACATGCAGGTTATGAGTGACCTCATGTCTTGCGTGCTCATATCTTGTTTTGTTTGGGCACATGGTTTGTGATTATGTTTGCTGGCCATGTGCTCATGTTTTTGCCATGTTTGGTGTGAGCACATGGCTTGTCATGTCTGTTTCCTTGTGCTATGTGCTCTCCTGTCTATTGTCTTAACCCCGCCAATCTTGTTACCTGATTATTGGTTAATTTGGCCCGCCTGTTCTCCCTTGTTACCTGCCTTGTTTTCTCCCTATTTATTCTCCTTGTGTTTGCAGTCCTGTGCCAGATCATTGATGAATGTTACCTCATGTGTTGTTTGTCAAGTCCAGTCCTGTTTTCCCTCTTCTCTTGAGTCCTTGCCTCATCCCTTACCCACAACCCTGACAGCAAGAGAGAATGGACCAAGAGAGAATAGAAATGTTTTGTGGCAACTGGATCAAACAATTCATTGTAAATATCCAATTCAATAAATTGATTTCATTTTTATTCAGATATTGCTATATTTCTCTCATGAACTCTCATATATAGTTTTGATAAATAATGACTTCAATTTGGTTTATCACACAAAGCTCTCATATGCCTTCAGAAAACTTGGAGTAAAGTGCATGGGTTTAATGATGCTTTTATGTACTTAAGTTTTGAAGCATATAGAGTAATCATTCTTTTTTGTCATTTTGAAGCTTAAGAGCTACAGTTCCCATCACTTCCATTATACTGTAAAGAATGGACATCGCAATCTTCAAAAAATCACTAGTTGTGTTCCACAGAATGCACAGAAGAAAGAAATTCAGGTTTGAAAATGACATTTGAGTAAATGACAGAATTGTCCTTTTTTGGTGAATTGTCACTTTAAGAATTAGTTCAGTTCACAGCAAGTGGATGCACATCACATAGATAATTACAATTCACATTTCATTCAAGTCTCAAGTCATCTTTATTTATATAACGCTTTTTACAAAGCAGATTGTGTCAAAGCAGCTTTACAGTGATAGAGGGAACATACTTTTTGCTGTACAGCAGCTCTAGAAAAATATGGTGTCATTGTCCAGCTTAAGTAAGTTCATTATTGATTCATTCCATTGTAAAAATCATCGTCCAGCTCAGTTCAGTTCGCATACAATGGTGTCAATGCAGGCAGATCAAAAACATTGTTGAATATCAAGTATCCCAAACTAAGCAAGCCAGAGGCGACAGCGGCAAGGAACCCAAACCCCATCAGGTGACAAAAATGGAGAAAAAATCCTTGGGAGAAACCAGGCTCAGTTGGGGGGCCAGTTCTCCTCTGGCCAACAACAAACAGTGCATGATTATGATTCCAGTCACATTACAGGTCATAAGTCAGATTGGGATCGGAACAGTCAAAATATTTAATCCAGTTCCATCTGGTTAAAGATCGGATTCATCACGCCGATGTGGAAACGGTTTTGTTGGGGATCTGTGCCACTGGCTGTTGTGTCGATGAGGCCTTCACAGGTTAACACAATCTAGCTGACATTTCAGGGATGTGCTGTGCTCGTGTTTAGGCGCAGGTCCTACATGTGATCTGGATATGGCCCAGATCTGGCTGACTACAGTAAACCTCTGGATAAAAAAGAGACTAATATTAGCTTAGATGCCATTCTTCTTATGATGTAACGAGTACATTGGGTATTATATGAAGTGTTCCCAGTTCTGGCTGATCTAATTTATGCAGCCCAACAATCATTTAACGGGTGTAAAAATATAAATTGATAATGTGTTATGTGTATGCCAGGATAAAGAGATGTTTTTAGTCTAGATTTAAACTGACATAGTGTGTCTGCTTGCCGAGCAATGCTAGGAAAACTGTTCCAAAGTTTAGGTGATAAATAGGAGAAGGATCTACCGCCTGCGGCTGTTTTTGATATTCTAGGTATTATCAACTGGCCAGAATTCTGAGATTGCAATAGACGTGAAGGACTATAATGCATTAAGAGCTTGCTCAGGTACTGGGGAGCTAAACCATTTAGTGCTTTGTAAGTAATTAGCAGATTTTTAAATCTATACAATGTTTAATAGGGAGTCAATGCAGTGTTCACAGAACCGGGCTAATATGGTCATACTTCCTGGTTCTAGCAAGAATTCTAGCTGCTGCGTTTTTGGACCAGCTGTAGTTTGTTTATTAAGCATGCAGGGCAACCACCCAGTAGATCATTACAGTAATCTAGCCTTGAGGTCATGAATGCATTAACTAACTGTTTCGCATTTGTCATTGAAAGCATATGTTGTAGTTTAGATATATTTTTAAGATGGAAGAATGCGGTTTTACAGATGCTAAAAATGTGGCTTTTAAATGAAAGACTGGTATCAAAGAGCACACCCAGGTTCCTAACCGACGACGAAGACTTAACAGAGCAGCCATCAAGTGTTAGACAATATTCTAGATTATTACGTGTGGAGGTTTATTAACCTTGTTCATTGGAAAAGCATCCTCTTGAATTTGCAGGTGGATTCAATGCACATCTGAAGACAATACCTACATCATTTCAGAGGAGAGGATTGTCATCACAGCATCAAGAACGTGAGCAGGTTTGTTTACTACAGCCTTCATATTTACCCCAGGGGGTATAATTGAACATAAGATCTTTCATAATTAAAGCAATTTTTATTAAAACCCTTGAAACGCTCCAACTTTCATAAATGCCTGGAATCCAAAGGGAAGTGACCAGTGGGGATTTGTATCTAGTAATTATCTCTTACCTTAAGGATACTGTTTCAAATCACGTGACTTGATGAATGTTTAAATTCAAGGTCCAACTTGTTTTTCAGACTGCAGCACTTGATGATGCTGTTAATGAAACCAAATCAGTCCCGCAGGTGATAATAAAACAGAAATCTTATCATCACACAACAGAGATGTAGCCTGGAGGGAAATCAAGTTTGTACAGGAAAATGACCCTTTCTAACCCATTCCTCATGACGTATAGCTCTGAAAACAGTTCTCCCGGAGAGCAAATGGAAGGGACCAGGAGGGATGGAAAATTGCAATCATCCTATTCAGGGGTCTCTCAGCGTCCACTTACCCACGGTCATTATTGCAAACCTGCACACCAACTACCAAGAAATAACAATGAACACAAGCACAGATGGAGTACTGTGCTTACTCAGGGTAATTCAGTTCATTTTGGGAGCAAGCAAATTGCTCGGTATACTTACTCCTCACTGTGTTTTGGTTTGTTTGTGCTACATCCTGTTCTTTGGTCTTTTTTTTTTTTTTGACATTTACTTGCAGGGTACCATTAGGCTGCTTGTTTGCACACGACACATATTACTTCATTTGCATGGTGCATTAACACATTTAGTATGTTATAACAGCACTGCAGTCAGAATTTCATATTTAGGACACAGAAAACTGAGAAGACTGTTGAAAATATCCTGAGAATTAGAGCGTTTTATATAAGAGATTAACAGCCAGGATCGGTGTTGTTTCTTTGGAACGATGAGTCAGAACATCCATTACTTCAGTAAACACTTTTGTCTTTTCTGCCTTTCTCTATTTTCCATTTTCTCTTTGAAGGTTGAAGATGCAGTACCTGTTATAAAATATGATGTGTGGGTGTTTCAGTTTTTAGAGTTTATGATTTAGACAATTTTGCAGCCTGGGATTTTTTTTAATACCATGTAAAGTGCAGGTTGTTCCCTTAATTGACTATGGCATGATTCAAAAATGAAAACAATATACAGCCGGCATGGCAACAGCTCAAGATGAAGGGCACGAGAGCTTTAATGAAAAGATACTCATGTTGTTTACCCAATAAAGAGTTAATCCTGGTTACTTTTTCCATTATTTGGCCATGAATTGGGATATTAATAGATGCTGCTACTTATTAAAAATGCTACATTTTAAAAATTAAATGGATTTTAGGTGGCAAAATCAATTGAGTGCTGGCAAAAACTAATTATGAATTAAATCAGGTTTAATATCAGACTATTTTCATTGACTTACTTGTCTGCTATGGGAAAAAGTGTGTTGCTGAGTGACAAACCATCATTAGACAAAGATGACAAAGATGTACGGTTTGGATAGTGACTCTAATGTCACAATTTTCAAAAGCCATCTCCAATTCTAGGTCGCAATAACTCGACAAATAGAGACAAGAAATCAAATGCTGCTAAGTTTGACAGGCTGTTTTGATAATGCTACTCAATTCAGCCCCAAAGCCATTTTACATTTTAATGTGTTTAGATTGAAATGAGAGAGACATAGCCAACACAGATAAACACAGATGTGGGGAATGAATCTCTAATTTAAGGAGCGGATTTAAGGAGGCAGCATTCATTAATACATTAAAAAACAATGCAAAAGCACAGCTGATCGCAAAATAATACCACCTAGCTTCTTCGTCATCACCACTACAATAGTCCTTATCACTATTGTAAACTTGCTGTTGGTCAGAAAGTGAAGTGTTTATTCAATGTTTAGGGTTTGTGAGGTTCTTGTGTGGGCGACAACGCTGATTGAGGCTGAATGCTCTCCACTGCTGTTTGTAACAGCGCGGTGGGAGGCGAAATGTCTCAAAATGTCAAATTCAAAATTCCCAGGGAATCTGACTCCCACTGCAGTCTGTAATCCAGGTTATTACCAGCCTTCACTCCCCCATATGTGAATCATTTTCTCTTCTGGCATCAATACAAATCAGTGGATTTGAATACAAAGCTAAATAAAATATTGCAGTGCAGAAGGGCAGAGAGGACGGTCAAATTGTAAAAGATGATATATCACTACTGCGTGCGGTATCAATTCTGCTGCAATACGCCACTTTACTTTTAGCCTTTCAGATCAATTTTGCAGGGAAGTTTTCAGTGTAAACAGATATAGCTGTATATATAGTGTTAATCTCATGACAATTTCAAATTCACGCCTGCCTGCTTGGCACTTGATGCAGTTAAGATTAGATAAACAATGGATTTTCTTTCTTGTTATACCACGGTACAAAAGGCAACAAGTCAAAAGCTTTACTTTAAATGAAATAAAAAAAAATTTCTGGAGCTATACAGACACCCACAGATGCCCTTTTGAAGGAGAACTAATCACTGAATTTGACAAAACATGTCACATCTATTACTGTGGTTTCAAATAATTCAGCCCCTACTGGTAGATGCAAGAATTACATTACAGGAAGCTGTCTGAAAGGGATGTCCTGGTACTAACCCAAACTGTATTCAAAAGAAAAGAAAAAAAACAGCTGCCAAAATTTCTGAAGAATTTAATTAAATTAAACTTTAATCCACCAAAACTGTTCGTTGGGAGCTCCACAAAGTCAATATTCATGGTCAGGCTGCTATAGCCAAAACTTTGGTCACTCGTGCCAATGCTAAATGTGGGTTTCATTGGTGCCAACAGAGCAAATCTTAGGCTGTGGACAATGTTAAACATGTATTGTTCTCTGATGAGTCCACCTTCAGTGTCTTTCCCACATCCATGGGAGTTACAGTGTGGAGAAGCCCCAAAGAAGTCAGAGGATCAGTTATGGTTTGGGCTGCAATATCATAGCATTCCCAACTGTGCTTGATGGGTGCATCGCTGCCAAGGACTACCGAACCATTCTGGACGACCATGTTCACCTAATGGTTCAAACAATGTACCCTGAAGGGGGTGCCATGTATTAGCATGATAATGCACCAATACACACAGCAAGACTAGTGACAAAATAGTTGATATGATGAATATGAAAGTGAATTTGAACATCTCCCATGGCCTGCACAGTCACCAGATCTAAATATATTAAGTCACTTTGGGGTATTTTGGAGAAGCAAGTCAGAAAACGTTTTCCTCCACCAGCATCACATAGTAACCTGGCCACTGTTCTGGAAGAGGAATGGCTTTAAAATCCCTCTGAGGCCACTGTAATGCACTTCTTGATGGAAAGAAATGTTGTAATGTTATTTCCATCAACTCTTGCATACATTTTTGGTCAAGATCTTGTACTGACAATGCAAGAGTCAAGCACTCTGTAAAGTTTACTCCATCACATCCCAAAGACTTTCAATGAATTTAAGGTCTGGATTCAGAGGTGCCAATTCATGTGTGAAAATAATTCTTCATTTTCCCAACCATTCTTTCACAATTTGAGCCTGATATGAATCTTGATGAATCCATGAAGTTTCTTCCTATGGTAAAGAAATGAAAAGCTACACACTCCATCAATTAGGAATAGAAGAACTGTTGCCAAACATATAACGTGCTAGAAACAATAATCATTGCAATAATGATCCAACCATAGACTCTTAAGGATTTGCCTATTTAATTCCAACGACTTATACTACTATATGTATATATATATATTCAGGTATTATAGACCTGAATAAGCTAAATGAACTAAGTAACTGGGAATATCTTGCAAATGACACAGGCAGTAGCAGCACCTTCCCCCTGCTTTAATGCGTACAGTCCAGATGGTTTCACTAAATATTCTGTAATTGCACTCAACACAACCTGCTAATTGAAACCAGAAGCACATACACTTCACCAGCACTCATAACGCTCACGGTGTAAACATATCGGCCACACTTTCTTAAATCATGCTTGGTCAGGGAAACGCATCGAGAATCGCATCAAACAGCTTCAAGGACGAATCGAGGTGAGGCCGAGCACCCGGCGGCTTAATCGTTCAATCAAACCGTAACACTAAAAGCACTGCACCAGAACCTCTATATATATACACGTAACCTTCCATGCATGTCCCATTTGTATGAGACCTTTGCATCTTAAGGCAAGGTGCTTTAAATAAGCTCATCCCAGCTGGAATAGCGTTGGGATTGCACAAGAAAATAACGGGAACATACAGCAGGACACCTACCCACGACAACCACAGTCGTTAAAAATTGATCGCTCAGAACATGGGACGCTTCAGATGGGAGCTCTCCATGTGATTCAGTGAGTGCCTTTATCAGCGGCAGCTGCAGTTCCCCTCATAGACACTCACACTGCCTCTCTGAGCAAGAGAAACAAGGACGTCCTTCTTTTGCCTAGAAACCAGAGATGTTAGGAACGAGCAGTTAAAGACTCGCTGTATCGTTACTGCTCAACTTTCATTTCTGAGGAGTTAATCAGCTTCTTGAGACATTTGAAATCGCCCGTGCAGGTAATTATGACCTTTATGTGTGTGTGTGTGTGTGTGAATGTGGAACGCGAGCGTTTGGCTGTGGGATGGAGCGGGAGCTGTCCGCCAGCAATGGTGCTGAAATCAGCTTCAATGAACGAGGAAGTGATTTTGTTTTCAGCACGTATCGAGAACTGGAGTAAATACAAAAGCGGGTTATTTTAACGCATTTATAAGCGTAAGAAGATACCTGGAGCACAGTAACGTACGAGATTCATCCGGACTCATTCATCAGCCAACGTTTCGGTGCATTCGGACTATAAGCGTGTGGGTTTGATTCGGATGAATGAGGGAAAGTTTACACACAGATTAAGGGAATGGGCCATGCGTTGGATTATAATATTCCTTAAATTTACATTCTAGGATTTACAGTCTTAAACTCTAACAATGAGAAATTATCATTACAAGACGGCTTTTCTTCAAATGTTATTTGATATTAAGGTTGCAATGTAGGCTAATGTTGCCATTCCCCACGAGAAGAACAAACGCTCCCTGCAGATTTACTTCAAATGTACACGATGTATGCTTGTCTCAGAGCTTGTCATTAACGCTATTTTTCCTAGTGAAGGTTAAGTTACATGCAGGCACCGATAAGCCACTAATGGTAGCCAGTGGTAATTTTACAACTCTGCACTTTGTGTGAACTGTATGCGAGGTATATTGACCTTTACTGTCCTTCATTTGTCGCATCTTGTGAAATGATCGACTGGATAGTAGTGTGTATGCCAAGTAGTCATTATTATTATGTCTTTAGTAACGTTTTGCCATATAACCTAAAAACGCATTCATGTATAACACCCAAATAACTGATTTTAATCAATTCAAACACATTATTTAATATGAGAAAACACTGTATTATATTATATGTTGAGTTACACTAATCTACCATTTTTAAGGGTATTTTTTTCCTTAGGCAAAGAATTGCTCACATCCACTTCTTTTTACAGTGAATAGCTCTTTATCCAAACAGTTTTTTTGCTATTAAGTAATTGTTTGTTTCACATTGTAGATCTGGCAACAAGGAACTACTTAAAAAGCTTAACCTGAATGTAATATTTGGCTGAAGAAGGCAGGAATAAAAAGCCATCATCATGAATTTTGTTATGAAGCAAGCATTGGGAGGTAAGTTTCAGATTGTCCCGTTTCTCCAAACATGACACTCACACACACATACACACACACACACACACAGGTTTGTTTTGCTATCTTAGTGGGGACTCTCCATAGGCGTAATGGTTTTTATACTGTACAAACTGTATATTCTATCCCCC
>RJVU01021200.1:2898876-2928642 GCA_003731715.1 Anabarilius grahami | reverse complement strand
CACACACACACACACACACACACACACACACACACACACACACACACACACACACAAAGAATAGACAGAATAGCAGTTTATTTTTACCGAAACTGTACACTCATGCAGTATGCTTACGTAGCTGCACCAGTTATGTTTAATCTTCTTATATATTTCCTGCTTTGTATGTCATGCACTGCTCTTTATTTACATGCACATAGAAAGTGAACCAAGTGTTGCTTTTTCCTTTGTAGCAGGCTACCTATCTCAGTCTAGCATAGCTTATCTTAAAAAAAAATGAAGTTTAGAATAATACCATGATGGTTAAAAAGCAGTTGATCTGTTGGGCAGATCAATATCATCACAGATAGAGGTTGTGTGTCTTTGCGCATTTCAGAATCTGCCGCAGCACCCGCACACTGCCTGTTGTTTTCTTGATAAAGGGGTTTGTTTTCTAGCTGGAGGCCAATTTAGATGTTTTTCTCTTTTTACTATAACTTTTTTTGATTAATCTTTTTGCTCATTATTATTATTATTTCCATTTTAATTATTCTTGCAAGACATTTTATATCCGGACACACTAGAATCATAAATATTGACAATGTGGTCTGCATAGCCTAATCAAAAAGATAATAATTCCATAAATATTGGCATTAAATGTCCAAACAGAACTACATCTTAATGCGGTTCATTAATCTCCTTTGCATTCATAATGAGGATTTTGTCCGTCTCACTCTGTGCGGACTTCCGCTCGTCAAAGCACTTAGTCCCATCAAGACTGAGATTGACAGTCCAGTCCCGAGGGATGTCAGGAGAGCAGGACTGCGGCGGTTGATTAGCATGGATGTGCTATAAAAAGGTGGTGTACGACCTGTTTCATTAACCAGCTGCCGGGTAAAGCAGCCCATTAGGGTCCTGCCCTATTCCACTTGCTTCGTCGATACCGAAAATGAGTGAAATCCACTGAGCTGTACGGAAAGGGATTTCATCCCTGAGAAGAAAAAGGGGTCCCCGGCTTCTTGTTTACTCTCAACTTTCCTCTCTCATCCTCTCATGTCCTTTTCTAAGAGAAGCAGTGCGTGTCTAAGATAAATTGATCCTGGCTTCAGATGTTTTTGGATTGTTATGTTTTAAAGATTTGAAGTCGCCTATAACTAGATTTGCATGTCCTTCAGGAATTACCAGTACTTGCAAGGCAGCAAGAGAATAAGTTTTAGATGAGCTTAGTTTCAGGCTTCGGTTCTGTGCAAATGATGATGACACTCATGGTGCTTCTTGTTTTCACTTGGATGCACACAAGAATCAGCTATAAATTGCCGGTTCCTATATTATGCTCATTTACAAGTACATAATTTTATTTTTGGGGTCTTCTAGAATATATTTACATTATTTAATGTTTGAAAAACACATTATTTTTCTTTTACTGTACATTGCTGCAGCACCTCTTTTCACCCTCTGCCAGAAATGCTCTGTTTTAGCTCCTGTCTCTTTAAAGCCCACCTTTCTGAAACGACCAGTCTGCTCTGATTGGTCAACAGGCCCAGTCTGTTGCGATTGGTCAACTGCTTAGAGAGTGTGTCGGAAATGTAACATAATCTGGTTTCTGGTCCCAAGGCTTTGTGAGCAGCTGTAAATGTTATTATATTACAATATTTTGATTACTGACAGTATCCTCACCAGATCCATCAAGTAACAGTGACACTAATAGTTGATTGCGTACAATACTTGCTCTGCAGTAAATCGCTGAGGCATTGCAAGTTTTGCTGATGATACTTGTGTATTCTTTTGTTTTATGCCTGCAGTAATTATGAGTGAAATGAGTACACTTTTCTTATTATATTGTTTAAAATGAATAGATTGAGGAATACTAAGAAGGTTAATGTTTAACATTAAAAAATGAATGAGGTGGAGGGTAGTGAATGACGTTCCGGGTCGATAAAGACCTGAGTTATGCGTTCAAGGGTTAAGGGAATCCCAAGGTGGCCATTATGCAAATGTTCAACATGGTAAAATTGCTACATTATGTCACAGAAATGTACAAACTGTAAAAAAAAAAAATGTCAAAGTTGTAAATAAAATGAAAGTTGTACTCCAAAAGATTACTGGAGTAAGTTTTACAAGAAAATACTGTTTCAGTTTTTTTTGCAATATATATAAACAGCTATGCTACAAAGAAAAATCGATAAAGCATTTATATATGCAAGGAGAACCAGGCCAATCACAATTTACTGTGCAAATGGTTGCAGGAAATCAACCATCTTGGAATACCAAATAAATTGAAGTGGTTGTATGTATTTGCTCTAAAGCTTTTATTGCATCCTTTGCATCCATACATGCATTACTACATTGGCCCATGTGCTTGCAGTCTCCACTGTTGATTGATCCTGTAAATCAAGGAACAGGCAATCTCCATTTGCCAGCAGACCTTTTGACGGGCCCCCCACACACGGTTCTGACCGGCATTAGATAATAAAGCTCAGGCTGAAGTGAAATAATGGGCCTGTCTGGCTCAGTAAGAGATTTAGAGGCAGCAGGTCAGCATGTGGCGAGAGAGTTCGGCACTAAAGCTCACGGATGTAAGACTAATCACGGTTATGTGAGAGAAATCTCCTGGGCATCCCTGCAGCATCAGCCAGAATGCAACCAGAATGAGTGTCTACCCTTATCCACACACATGCTCTCACACTTACTCATCTCACTTTCCTGCTGAATTTCACACACATTTATTTGCTCTATCTTCTTTTCTTCCAAATCTTTTGCTCAGTACCACTCACTTGTATATACACTTGTGCAGTATTTCTGACACTTACAACCCTGATATTCTTGACCACTTCCTCCCTCTCTTTGCATCTCTCTGGCTAAAGCAGCTTGCTGAAGTGGAAAGAGAGTCCTGAATAGAGTTGGTCAGCATTGTTAATAAGCTCGACATGCCTGTCTGTGCTTTCATTTTTAAAGTTAATTTCCAGGTTTAAATGAAAACAATGTGCTCTTAGGCCTCAACGTATATATAATTTTCATGATTAATTGGGATGCTCACATTTGTGGTAAATTAACACCTGTTGTCATTAATATGCAGGAGCTGCTCGGCTGAATCCAATTTTAACAACTGCATGCGCTGAAGCGTTCGGACCTGAATCAGATCACCTTCACACTAGCGCCAGCACTCTCGCATCTCCTGCGGGGGTCTGGCAGGCAGCTCTGACAAAGGGTCACACATTAACGTAGGTCGTGAAAATGCTTAATCCAATCAAATGTCCCTAATCAGAAGCACAAAGCAACTTCAAGTCAACTGAAATTAACTAAATTGAGTTCTATTGAATTGATGGCTGTGCAAAACTGTGCTGTAATTCCACATCACGGCTGTCACAGGGGTTAATTAGATTTACATTAATGATGGAACAAATTAATCACGTGAAAAAAAGCTATTACTTATGTCATGTTTTCTCATTAAAAAAAAAAAAAGCTTCTGTCCTGTGTTGGCAGGGCATATCAAAACACTCGCCCCTTATAGTTAAATAGCCAATAAATTTGCATGTCGGTTGCAAGTGGTGTTGAGGGAGGGACTCAATTTACTCATTCATTCTATTCAGAGCTTTTTATTGGAGGAAAATAAGTCAAAACCTTGTCTGAGCCCTTGCACTAGCATACAGATGACCTAAAAGCTAACAGTCATGAACTAAAAGCCAAACCTTTAAATGACCACAGTAACCATGCTCATCAATGATAATGAAGTTTGTCTCTCTATATTCCTGTGTATCTTTCTAGGCTAGGGGAAAACAAAGCCTGTGACGTCAGGAAGCTCAGCTCAGTGCAGCACCAGAGCTGACGCCTATTGATTTATGTAATGACCTATAAACGACTGATCACTTACGCTCAGCCGGCATGATTTTTAACCATGTAATGAGAAGGATGGTAAATGCAATGTGCTGAAATCAATACATCAGCTAAGATTGGTCCAAGGGCCGAGGGGAGGAAGGAGGTTAGATGCTAGATCCGGCATTTCGGCCAGAATCAGACAAACATTAAATTGATTATAAGGCTTTTTAAGGCTTTTAGGAGCTCTTAGAGCCAGACTCATGGACTAATCTGACAGTCATCAAGTTTTTAATTGTAATGTGAGCCTCTAAGGTGATTGAAGGGAGGGAAATCAGGCAGAGGAGGAGCGATAAAGTCTAGAAGGACCAATGAACTCTATTTATGAAACATCCTGCTTGGCCAAATTTTGTTATATTGTAATTTTGCCTTAGAGCCTGTTTTTTCCGAATGAGGTCAGCAGAACACTTGAGATGAGAAATGTTAACATTTACTGAATTTTAAATTATTACTTAATACATAACATTTATATTTCATTCTGATTTTTAAAAACGTGAAATCGTGATAGTTGTAATTATCTTATTCTATTGACAGTCATTGTTTTTAACAGTAAGAGATAAAAAAAACAAATGTGCCTATTGTTATAATGAAAAAGAAACATTTATTCTGTGTGAGCAAAAATTATATATGTGAATATTATATTTTAAATTGGCAAGTATGAAATAGTATACAAAATAGTATACCAAAATATATAAATATCTTATTTTGATATCATATATATAATATTTGCTCATACAGGATAAATACATAGAGCTGCTTTTATATTTTAGGAAGGGAGGTCTCTCACAAGGATATTATCATATTTGGGGGTCCTTGGCATCAGTAAGTTTGAAAAACACTGGTCTACAGTAAACCTACATAAACATCCACAGACTGTAATTCCTCATACATTTTCACACCTGTTTTAATGGCTCTCCAGGACAGGATGCAATATGTTCTCCTGTCCCTCCTGTAGACAGTGTAAGAAACAGTATTGCTGTGAATCGTGCCTGACCTTACACCTTTGAGCGGAACACAGCGCTCTCTCTGTTTCTCTCTTTCACTATCTCAATCCATCTCTCTTTCGGGTCAGCAGATGACCACATGGTAGGACACATGGGCAGGTTCTCCGGCTGTAGGTTTCTGGCTCTGAGCTGCAGGGACTACATGTGTGCAATGGCCCTTTCAGTTCCACACAGAGAAAACACCTGCCATCATGACACACACACAAGTTTGTTTTACTATCTTAATGAGGACATTCCATAGACATAATGGTTTTTATACTGTACAAACTGTACATTCTATCCCCCTACACAACCCCTACTCCTAAACCTACCAATCACAGAAAACATTCTGCATTTTTACATTTTTAATAAAACATTGTTTAGTATGTAAAGCTATTTTAAATATGAGGACTCATGAAATGTCCTCATATTTCATTTTTACGTCATACTACCAGTGTAATATACACATTATACAAATTTGTGTCCTCATAAATCATGAAAACACACACACACATCCACAATGCACCAATGCATGCATCAAATTGAGATTGTGATCTGCTCATGTGCAAATGATGCCATGTGGACACCTTGTCAACACATCAATTCAAAATCAATGTCCTTTAATTGCCAAGTCACATGCAGTGTCACATTTGCACACAAATTCATATAAGCACACATACACACACAGACACAGCAGAGATGGGCTCTGTCCCCAGAATGACTGTGGGTTAGATATCTGGTCAAGCTGAAGCCATTCATGTGTGTTATAAATGGATGAGTCATGACTTTGGACCGGCCTATGGTCCTACACGGTGCCATGTGGCTCCAAAAGGTCTTTGCCAGTTAGACACAGCAAAGCGCAAAAACTGAAAAAACTGGAAGTGAAATGATCTTCATTAGTAAGGTTTTTTTTTTGCAGGTTTCTCTAAACTTCTAAAAGCAAATTCCTTCTTTTACAGTTTTTTTTCAACTGCTTGCACAAAATCCTTACTTGTCACACAATTTCTGAAACCTGACACTCAAACACCAGAACCACTCACCAAATCTGCAAAACCACACTAATCCTCGACCTTCAACTCAGTTTTCAATTTCATAAAACACTTTTTGCAAAACACAACACACAATTCTCTATGTAACACAAAAATCTACCAGGAAGTATCTTGATTTCCTTTTTCAAACACAACCATTGTTTCTGTCAAACTACACATGGTTGATGTATTTCTTTTCTTTCGTGTAACACTGTATTCACAACCACAAATGATTACAGTAAAAAAATTGTTTGGTTTCAATCTTGCTTTCATGTTTACTGTGAATTTTTCAACATCTCTCTGCCAATTACTTTCAGTCTTGTACAGAAATGTAAATAGGAGCTCATGAAAGAAGAGCTTTAGGTTTTGAATAACTGTGTATATGATATATGCAAAAATAGAATATTATGGCAACGTAAGACAAATGTTTGTTTTTGAGATGTATTTGTGATATCTTGAATGCAGTGCTTCATTTTGCAAGCAATGTGAGGCATTTTGCCTGTGCAATTCTTGGATTTGTGTGTAAAGTTTTGAAAGTGTGTAAGCAGTTGAAAAAAACTGTATTCCTGCAAAATATGAATTCCTTTCATTCCTAAACTAAAAATCTATCCCTGTTTTCAGCTACACTCTTAGATTTTTTTTTCTTCCAGCAATGCCATAGAATAACCATCTTTAGTTCCCCAAAAAATGTTTTGTGAACAGCTATTAAAAGAACCATATTTTTCTTAGTGTTAATCTAAATAACCTTCTTCCATTATAAAGAATCTTTTATGCATTGGAAAGGTTCTCTGAATGTAAAGGTTCTTCATGAAACCATCAATGCCAATAAAGAACCGTTATTTTTAAGAGCATACCAATAACAATGTAGCACTTTCATAGTTTTATTTCTCTTTCTTAATGTTTTCTGCAGATTTTCCAACCAAATCATCACAGAAAAAAAGTCATTACTCATTACATAGATTCCATCTTGGCCTAATGATGATCCTGCTGAAAAGACCAAGATTAGTTAGCTTAGACTGGTTTATGCCAGTCAACGCTGGTCTGGTGCCAGTTACACCAGTTAATTCTTCCATGCTGCTATCATGGGTGGGCAACATCCCATGCTGCACTGTTAGAAATGTCTTCTTAATGAGTTTTTAATTAGTCTTTTTTTTTTTTTTACTTGTTTTGCTGAAAAAAAATCAAAAAATCCTTAGAACAAGATAAATTAACTTTTTAACTTGTTTATTTTAAAAAAGTTTAAAAAAATCTGCCAGTGTAGCAAGACAAAATTCACTCGTGTTAAATATACATACTCTAAAAACAAATCATAGATGAAAAGCAAGACTTCAAAAGAGCTGTAGTCAATAATTTTATCTCTTAAAACTCATCTTTGATCACCAAAATAACATATTTAAAAAAAAAATTTTCCTGTGAAAAAAATCTTAATGCCTTAAAATAGCTTGAATGTAACTCTACACCCTTGCCTCATTGAATATAGACGAATCTATGAATATGATAATTAGTCCCACCTCCAGCTGACTTCTTACAGTATCCTTAGAAACGTTTTGAACAACTCAGAACGTCAGTGGAGAAAGGCATATAGTTCATCATAACATCATAATATGCACCATACCTATACCCGATTTTTCATATCAACAGAAAAATATACCGGGATAACCTTCTTTTGAGACTCCCTTGCGTGGTCAGTTAATGCTATGCTATCTATCTATCTATCTATCTATCTATCTATCTATCTATCTATCTATCTATCTATCTATCTATCTATCTATCTATCTATCTATCTATCTATCATCTATCTATCTATCGTGTTCTAGTCAGATGATCAGTGATCTAATTTTGTCCCACACAGTTATTGATTCATTGATTTTAGTAGACCATTAGAAAGGTCTCTCTCATCATTAGTAATCATCATTATTGTCGTAAACTACTGACGTCATGCTTCTTCTCATCTTCACCTTCAGCATGGCAACTTTACAGTGTTTTTAAACATTTCCCCATATCTACTTATAAACTGAAATTTGATTATCAGAACTAAATAAACCTTTGTAAAAAAAAAAAAAAGCTAATTCTCTTTTCCTGATGCACACACAGTCATTATTGCCTTGTCTGACAAAAAAAAAAAAAGTTAGGAAAATAAGGGGAAAAAATGATTTACTACCTACTGATCTGGGTCAACATTGTCCAAATGGCCCCATTAAAACCTGTTTGACATTTCATTTCCTTGATTCATTACAGGCAGCTCTCAAAGCTCTCTCCTCAAATGTTACTTTCCTCCTGCAGTCGGCCTAATATTAATCCAGTGTCATGATACCATTGTGAGGTTAATCTCAGCCATAAAACAGCCCCGGCCAAGGGAAAAATTATCATACGCAGTATCCCAGAGCTCCTCAGTGAAGATTATTATATGTCTGCCGGCATGACAAAAACTTTAAAATGTCCTTGTTTTAAGAATTTTTTTTTTAGCTCCATGAATAAAGACGTCTGACCTAATTTAGGAATAGTCATGTATAGAAATAGATCCAGACACAATAAACTCAGGATGTCTCTTGAGAATTGAACAGGCTAAATAAAATCTCAAACTAATAAGTGAAAATTAACTCCTTACAACCTTAAAGGGATAGTTTACCCTCAAGCTATCCAAGGTGTGTATATATATTCTTTTAGACAAACACAATTGGAGTTACATTAAAAAAATATCCTGGCTCTTCAGAGCTTTATAATGGTAGTGAATGGTGCTCGAGATTTTGAAGCCCAAAAAACGGCTCCAGGGGGTTAAAAAAAAAAAAGGCCTTCTGAAGCGAAACGATGCGATGGGTTTTTGTAAGAAAAATATCAATATTTAAAACTTTTTAAACTATAATCACTGGCTTTCAGTAATGGCAGTACGCAAGTCGAGTTCTGGTGGAAGAGCAACCTCTGACCCAACGCATGACATAGGATATAGGGTAGCGTAAGCTTAGGTTAGAGCAGACGCCTCTCACGGTTCAAACAAATAGGGCTAGACAACAAACTCAAGCTCCTCTTATAACGAAATTCTCTGACATTTCTCTTTAAAAATTCTCATGTTTGACTTCTAATTTGTCACCAGTGTTTTGTTTTGCTCTATCCCCTGCACTTCCGTGTTCGTCAATACGTCATGCGTTGGGTAAGAGGTCACTCTTCTGCCGGAACTCGACTTGCATACGGCCATTGCCGGAAGTCAGTTATTACAATTTATAAAGTTTTAAATATGGATTTTTTCTTACAAAACCCATCGCTTCACTTCAAAAGGCCTTTATTAACCCCATGGAGCCATATGGATTACTTTTATGATGGATAGATGCACTTTTTTGGGCTTCAAAATCTTGAGCGCCATTCACTACCATTATAAAACTCGAATGTTTTTTAATATAATTCCAATTGTGTTCGTCTGAAAGAAGATAGTCATATACACCTAGGATGGCTTGAGGGTGAGTAAATCATGGGATAAATTTCATTTTTGAATGAACTATCCCTTTAATGTTCTCATTGCGATGCACATTACATAAAGGAACCTCGGCAAGCAAAAAATAGGTTGCCGACGTCAGCTGTTAGATAACCTTGACGTGCCACGCTCTAGCGGTTGGGTCTCCGAGCTGCTATCCGGTATCCCTGCGAGAGAACTCCATCGCTCGCTGGCACAGGGCAGATGTCTTTTGGCCGATACGCCGCTTGCCCTTGACCACTGTCCAAAATGGTGGTCACGGCCCAGCAAGGAACTCTGGCAACCTTTCTATCACTAGCAGAGTTAATCCTACAGCAGTCCTGGAAAGGTTGTGTGCCGTTCCCTTTCTGTGACCGCAGTCACAGACGCTACTTTCTGTCGACTTTTTCTCTAGCGCTTATCAGCTATGACCCACAGGCTTGTATGGATGTCTATTAAGCAGTCTGGTGCTTTTGTGATGAACTACTAGAACATTTGGCAGTGTGTGTGTGTGTGTGTTCAATACAGAGTGTACGTGTGAACGTCAATGGACGTTAGGACTGCCGGCAATAACACCACGTTATGTGATCACACTCTTTAATGGGATGTCTATTTCAGCCTCATTACCATAGAGATGGAGTCTGTCCTTTTATCAACAATACAGAAACATGCTACAAGAGTGAATGCCCATTGATGTGAATTCTTCAGTTGAGTCTTCTGTATTTGATCTATTTTGTATTTGAAATCTATATTAATATTTATCTAATCTGGTCTTATAGCTTTGGGTTCTTTTTTGGGTGCTACGTTCAAACTAATACAACAGCAATACAGTGGTAACATGAGCTGTCATGTGAGTACTTTTACTTATAGTATTTATATCTGTCAGGTCAGATGTTAAACAGGTTAGCATGGTTCAACCCCTGCTGGTGAATGTTATAACTACACCATTCCATAGGCCAAAAGCATCTTGCAAATTATAAATTATATAAACATAAAATAATTACTTAAATATATTTAATTATATCAGTATTTCATTATAACCAATTATTTTTAGATTTTGAGAATAAATATTGTTAATAAAAACATAAGAGTATATATAGAAATTAAGAAATTAATTCTTTTAAAAGCAAGGACAGGTTAAATTGGTCAAAAGTGAACGAAAAAATATTTATAATGTTACAAAAGATTTCTATTTCAATTAAATGCTTTTCTTTTGAACTTTCTATTCATTGAAGAATCCTGAAAAAAATATTATGGTTTACACAAAACCATAAATCATAAGCAGCACAAAAAGCAGCACAAATTGTTAAAACGATAATAATAAGAAATGTTTCTAAAGCAGAAAACACGCATATTAGATCAGATTTGTGAAGGATCATGTGACACTGAAGACTGGAGTAAAAATGCTGAAAATTCAGCTTTGCCATCACTAAAATAAATTACATTTTAAAATAAATTCAAATAGAAAAATTATTTTAAAATGTACCAATATTACACAATGTAATGGTTTTACTGTGTTTTTGATCAAATAAATGCAGCCTTATGAGCACAAGACTTCTTTCAAAAACATTTTAAAAATCTTATCGACCCAAAGCTTTTGAACAGTATATTGTGCATATTTATATTCACATGATATCTTATTTATTGAAATGTCATGGTCCCTTAAAGGTGAAGAGTATGATTTCTGTGCCACTGCACAAAACATAAAATTATTATCGTTTCCACACGTTTCCGAAAAACTCCATTGGCTGAGCCAGAAGCTGATATGTCAAATATTTCAAACACATTGTCTAATAGCGCAGCAGAGCTGCAGTGTTTACAAAAACTTCAGGAAATCAACCTATGAATGGTTTACTTATAGTTGTCACTGCACTTTAATCTAATGCACATTAACATCAGAATAATTACACACCTTTACAGTCAACTAAAGTATATGTCACCAGCACATATCACTTCCTATGTTAAAGGAAGAAAACCATGATACTGTCAGTAGTTTCAGACAGAACTGGATCCCAGCATTACCCCAGCTTCCACTGATGCAGACAGCAGGCTACGTCATTCACCATCTGTCCCGGGGAAATTCCTTCCCCTTCTTGTGAAAGTTGTAATAAATTTTCTGTGCCTTAAGTGATTAAAAGAAGAAGGGCTGAACGGAACTAAGGCGAGGATCTACAGTACATTTTGATCATTGCTAGCTATTTTTGGCTTCACGTTTGGTGGCAGATGGAGTCCAGACCACTTCAAAAAATATTCCCTGAAATACTAAAGCAGTAGTAACATGTTTCTATTTGTTTACATGGCAAAAAAAATAAAGAAAAATAAAATAAAGAAATAATAATAAGAATAAAAAATAAAGAATCCTCAAAAAGTCTTTAAATTAGTTTAAAAAAAAACTAAAAAAAAAAACTTTTCACTAATTTACTAAATTTACTAAGATTTTAAAATTTTTCAGAGAATATAACTTGAGCGTCACTTTTTTTGATGTGCAAGATGCTGCAAAAAAATTTGGACCTGAGCACAACGGTCAAACATACGTTTAGTGTGTGTTTACATTGAAAAACAATGGAAAAGTAGTGCAGTTGAATAGGAAAATGTGTTCTGTGTGAAAGACAATTTGTTCTTGTGTTATGCTTCAACATAACATTTTAGTGCAGTGTATGTAAAACAAACTTAATTCCATACACCTATAAATAAGTCTCAAAAGCTGATGTAATTTTCTTCATAAGTTAATTTATCTTGTTGTTTAATGATGTTTAGATATTTTATTGGAAAAGGCAAACACCTTGAAAAAATCCAAGGCCTTGAATCCTAAAGCACATAAAGAAATAATAAAAATAATAATAAAACCTTTTATTCAGCATCTCTCACCACTTCCTCACCTGGCCCCACACACCCACTAAAATCTATTCCTAGAGAGAGAGTGGCCTTGCTTTTAACAAATGATGTTTATGAAATTGTGCAGCATATGCAGTCGCTGTACTCCTCGTGACACTGGTGGAGAGTTATGGCCTACAGTGACGCCATTTCAAAATCATTCATCAAAGTGAGCTTTGTGCTGTAAGCAACCTTAGAAATATAAAAAGGGAGTCCATGGCCTCCAAACGGGTTGTGTGTGCAATAATAAAATGGCTGCAAAAGGTTACAAGCTTTCAAAGCATGTGCTTTTAAAAAACTTTAAACTCTTTCCAAAATGAGTTCACAAAACCTTTCCATTTGGTGCTGGGTCAAAAAAAAAATGTAATACAGAATTTTGCGATCTTTAAAATTACTTTGGAATACTCTGATAGAAAAAGCTTTTCGTTTGATAGTTTGTTTTCTTTTCTTTTTTTCATTTGAGTTGAAGGTCTTAGAACAAATCTTGTGTTTCGGTATGCCTTTGGAGAGATACCCACATGGTGAAGGTAGGCGTCAGAAAAGGGTAGTGGGCGTCTGGAGAGGTCTCTGTTGACCCACCAACACTTTACAGAGTCCCTGCAGCGCCCCGCCGGAAAGCACCACGTCCATTGAAACAAACACATTTAGCCAGCACTCAATGCCAGGGAGAGCAATAGCTGCCAAACACACTTCTTCACTTACAGTTGACTTTTGCTTAATGCCTGTCTTCTGAAATCTACAGTGATTTATAGCCTCTATATCGTAGAGTCCACCCACAGTTTTAATATAACACTATTGACTCTGCTCATATGTATGCAAATAAATATGTATTTAGATGTTTAGATGATGTTCTGCTAACAAAAATTACATATACATATAATTCTATACATTATATATACATATGTATGATTTTCTCTTTGTCTTTTGTTGTTAGATTAACATTGAGAACAAAGACAGCAGTAGTTTTTGTTAGGCTGCTGTCAGAGCTGCACGTATCCCAAATACTGTTTCACACGGGATTTCTTCCTAAACTGTTTACATTTACTTAAGACATAACTATGTTTCACAAGGATACTTGCATATGTCATTTTGACATAATTTTGTGTGAATTTGTCTGTTCAAGCATAAGAAGACATGAAAGAGAACTCAATCTAATAGGCTATTCGTGCGCTGTCTGACCGGTAGCGTTCTGGGCGCGCACTTCGGATGTTTGTGCAGGGGAAACTTCTTGCTCTTGTTTTCCTCATGGGGACCAAAAAATTATTTCCCCACAAGTAAAAGGATTTCGGATATTGCCATCTTTGTGAGGGCATTTTGTCCCTGTAACGACGGGTATACCTGCAACACACATACACAAACACAGTGTGAAGTAAAATGCTTTAAAAAGTCTAATTAAAATTTTACATAGTGTTGATTATTCATTCTTGTAGAGTATTGCGTTATTAGATTAGCAATTGGATAATGTCTGTAATATTATTATATTTTGCACTCTTCTACTTTCAGATCAAAAACCACAATGAAAGAAAACAGACAATGAAAGAAAACAGACGATGCAAGGAATACTCCTTCTGGTATTCATTCAGTTTGACATATAGTTATGTTCAAATAAACTAGGAAAATTCAAAGCAGAGAGCTATAGCTCTGGAAGTCTAATCTAATGGGTTAAAATCTGATCTGTAATGGTAACTATAAGGATATAGGTTCAAATTCACAAGGTTTGAGCTGTGAACTATGCATTGTTCCCTTTAAGCAAGGAGCTTGTGCATCTAATAAGTGTACTGCATGTTGCTCTGGATAAAAGCTTCAGCAAAATGACAAATTAGTAACTAAGATAGGAAAACACACACAAATCCCCAGTTGTGGCTGCAGCTGGTGTTTTGATGAGGCTGCAAATTCGCTAAAATTCATGGGCTTGCCAATTCCGTGTGTTTTACTAATAAGAATAATAAATCTGAACACACCGGCCTTATTAGATCTGCAAGTTTACCTCATACCACAACAGCAAAGGCAGCACTTTATAGGTGCAGAGTGTTAAAGGGATAGTTTGCCAAGAAATCAAACCTTTCTTTCTTCTGTGGAAGACAAAAGAAGATATTTTATCCATACGGTGAAAGTCAACGGGGTCAAATGTTGTTTGGACCTCAAAGATATCTTATCTCTTAAAATATCTTTTGGAACAGGTGAGGGTGAGTAAATGATGACAGAATTTTCATTTTGGGTGAATTGTCATAGTACTGGGAAATGATGGGACTTTTTTTTTAACCGATTCACTAAAATGAAATGGACTTCTGCTTTATATGGATGAGAGAATGAACATTTTAGCCTACTTTATTGTCACACTTTATTAGTATTTGTACAAAGTATCATGTTACTGGAAAACCTACTGAAATGCCACTAAGAATGTAGCTAAGATAGCATTGCTAATTTTAGTTATTTACATACAATCATTGATAAAAGTAATAATTCATCCAAAAATTACAATTCTGAACAATCTAAGAGTGAGTAAAAGACGACAGAGTTTTCATTTTGGGGTGAACTATCCCTTTAAATTGATCCATCGGACAAAGAAATTGAAAATCTAACAAATTCGAAGATGCAAAAGCATGGCAAATCACTTTGAAGTGATTGTTTTCTTTGACAAGCTGAATTAAAGACAGAACATTTTCCCATTGATTAGAGATGCCTCTAAAATGTCATAGCATTCTGCATGACAAACAGACAGGCCTGCTTCCAGGGGAAAAAAAGAAAAAGAAAAGCAGGGTTCATAGGGCAAATGAAACAGAGAATCAGTCTTGTGTATACAGTTCCTTCCATGTTCCTTCCCTGAACATTTTTAACACCGTAAAAATATCACCTCAAGAGGGTCAAACCAGCACAGGCAGCTCAGATCAACTTGATTTCAAAACTAGTCTAGACAAGCTAGGTTGTATCTTTAGAAATGCTAAGCTCATCTGGATGGCTGGCAGACAGATGGACTTCTGAGACTGGTGGACTTCTGGGACTGACATCAAAGAGTGGCATTGTCCTTGAAACAACAGCTATAGTGATATCTGTCTCGTCCATACACTCCAATGCACAAATACATCTGACTACAAGCCAAATGCACTGGATCAAACCGACCTGTCCTGGGAAAGAAAGAGAACACAGGATCCAAAAGACAAGAGTCCACATTCAACATCCAATTTAAACAAAACAAAACAAAAAGTTTTAAAAACTCTTAAATGTATTTGAAGCACTTAGTTTATCTTGCATTAGATTATAATATGAGAATGACAGAAGGGGGACAGGTAGATGGAGACAAACAAAGGCATAGAGAGATAGTGTGACTCCCATAAAATAATAATGGGAGCAAGATCAATTGCAATCAACCAATTCTGCAGGTGAACAATTCCAGAGTCACGCATGGCTACACATGGAAAGGTCAGAGACGTGAATGGAATTGCACACCAATATTCTAGCACACTTCAACAATGAATGTCATTTACGTTGAAGGCACATCTCAGAAAGTGCACAACAGAGAACTCTATGAAAGAAAACATCAGCAGAGGGCCGAACACCAGTGTCATTTGTTGTTATTGCAAGTCACCGCAGACAGTGGACGAGCAAAGCTAAAGTAAGAATGTAATTAGAAACCCATTTGTGGCTAATGCATAGACATATCTGTGTAATAGCTGAAAATGGGGGCTGACATAGAGACCATCAGCTGCATAATAACAGACAATTCAAAGGGGAGGTTAGAAGTTCCTCTGTTACTTTACATTAACAGGTCAAAAGAAACTAGGTTTGCTTTTTCTCTTATGGTCTAGCCAGAAAATAACGCAACTCTTGACACACTTGCTAATATCCATCCATCCATCCATCCATCCATCCATCCATCCATCCATCCATCCATCCATCCATCCATCCATCCATCCATCCATCCTGTTTCCTGAGCACCAAATCAGCATATTAGAATGATTTCTAAAGGATCATGTAACACTATAGTGGAAATATCCTAAAATATTCTATTTAAACTATTTCAGAAAACCTAGATATTAATTTAATTTGAAGACTAAATGTGATAGCACTATAATATTTCTGAAGAATGACATTTTTCTTGTTTTTCTCTGTAAGCTGTCAACCTGTTTACACAGAATTTGTAGTGATTTATGTCACTATTACACCTCTGCCAGGGATGATTAATTATTTAAACAATGTTTCGGTTTATTTTGAGCATGAAGAAAAATCACCAAGTTGAATTATAATGTCAGAATCCACAATCAACAAGAAGAGGAGGTGGTTCTGGAAGTGCATTCATAAAAGCAAACATTGTCTACACAGTGTTCATGGTACAAAGGCTGTCCCATCACAGGACATGATGTCACCATGGGCCATGTTCCAAGTTGAGTTGGTATCATGCTGAGCTTTGTTAATGAGGGGGAAACCAAAATGATATGCTAGGCTTCAGGGGTGAGACAGGAACAATGGTGGTACATGCTTGAAGCGGTTAATTACTAATGATTTCGATTAGGGAAGAGGGATGTTGGAATGCAATCAGGGTGAAGCTGATTAATTAGAATCTGCTCATTACATGATAAGACCTTAAAATAGATTATTTAACCAGGAATAGGGGTGTAAACCCAAAATCAAAGCTACATGTTTGTAGTTCCCACAGTGCTAGTAGATTTTTACACTTGTACACATTTAAAACAAGTGGAAGAAATCAGCCAGTGCAGTAAGACAAAATGCACTTCTATTAAAAATACTGTAGTGCCACCACTTACCCATCATGCATTGCAGGGTGAGCATGAGCACTGACCATGTTTGGGTCTAAATGCTCACAAAGACTGGAATTTTGTGAAACGGGTTCGAGAGTGTGTTCTTAGTCTTTAAAGGTTCAGAATGGTTACCATTGTTGGACTGTATAGCACCAGGTGCAGCACTGGGTTGCCAGATATATACATTATTGCATCTTCTTACATTGCATGCCATACACTGTTTTTGCAACAGGCTAAACATAAGTTTTATGTAATTGAATTACATATAAAATTTCCATCCATTTGGATTACATAGTTTTTACATAAACAAACTAATAAACTTAATGTGATTCATATTTGTAAGTCATATGTAAATGAAATAGGTAAGATTTATCTAATAGTATGCCCAGGCTATATAACACTGCTTAGTGTTCATGTGTTTGCGCACTACTGAGGTAAAGTACCATTGAAGCAGTGTCAGAGTTAATGAGATAATTAAGTGATTAATTGAGTGATGATTGAGCATTATTGAAGACACCTGTTGATAACAAGCAGAATCACCAAAGGAGAAAAATCACAATTTTTAAGACACCATCGTGGAGATGAGGGTTTGCTTTAGTTGGGCTCTTGACCCTTGATTTTTTATTATTAGATTATATTCAGCTGCTGTAACTGAGTTATTACAGCCAGATATGCAAAGAGAAAAGATGATCAGGTGGTGTTGGTTATGTTTTCACATAATCATTATTTGATCTGAATCACTGAACTCATTTAGAGCCCAATCTCTGAGTTAGATTTACATTATTGATTACAGCAGCACTGTGATTCTACAGCAGAAGATCAACTTTATCAATATAATCTGAAAAATCTCTCAAAAGTTCTGATCAAAAAAAAAGTAGAGGTAATGCATTTAGAGACACAGACATCAAGAATCAGCCCGTGAATCTCAACAGTGGTGCCCATCAAAAAGCATGTTGCAGTGCATTCTGGGAGCAAATAATGGTATAATCAGAGATTTATAACAGATTATGTTGCTTGTCACCGTCGTTGAGATTCACAGGCTGATTCTTGATGTCTGTGTGTGTCTAAAACAAAGAATTTTTGAGAATAACTTTGGATTATATTGAATCACAGTGCTGCTGCAATCAATAATGTAAATCTATCTCTGAGATTGAAAAATCACACAAATAATGATTATGTGAAAACATAACCAACACCACCTGATCATCTTTTTTCTTTGCTTGACTAGCTGTTGTAACAGCCCAAACAAAATCTTATATTAAAAAGTCAAGGGTCAAGAGCCCAACTAAAGCAAACCCTCATCTCCACGATGGTGGCTTAAAAATTTTGATTTTTCTCCTTTGGTGATTCTGCTTGTTATCATCAGGTGTCTTCAATAATGCTCAATCATCACTCAATTAATCACTTAATTATCTCATTAACTCTGACACTGCTTCAATGGTACTTTACCTCAGTAGTGCGCCAACACATGAACACTAAGCAGTGTTATATAGCCTGGGCATACTATTAGATAAATCTTACCTATTTCATTTACATATGACTTACAAATATGAATCACATTAAGTTTATTAGTTTGTTTATGTAAAAACTATGTAATCCAAATGGATGGAAATTTTATATGTAATTCAATTACATAAAACTTATGTTTAGCCTGAAATATTTTTTTGAGTGTAGGTTAATTGGAAAAACAAGCCTCTACCTACATTTCTGCAAAACTTTATTTTATAACAGTTATACTGTATATATCAAGCATATTGTGTTGAAAAATATCAAAATTTTAGATACCGGCAAAATTCTTATTGCATTTTTAGGTTACACTTTATTTTACAGTGCCGTAGTTACATTGTAATTACTCAAATAAGTACTGAGTACTATTAATTAACTACAAGTACTTACTATAGAGTTACAGTTAGGGTTAGGGTTTGATTTAGGGTTAGTTACTTGTAATTATGCATAATTTACTGTTATTACTATAGTAAGTACATGTAGTAACATGTAACTACGGCACTGTAAAATATAGTGTTACCCATTTTTAAATAAAATCTAGTGTTGTTTCTCTCTTGTGCCAGTTTTCTTAAAGGAAAATAATACAACTGTACTCATTAAGAGAAGGATCCATTCTTTGCTTATTTACTATATAAAAACACTGATTTTAGGTGTCGAAAATCTTCTGAAACGTGAACAAAAAAAACAAAATACAAAGGAGAATTTGCCATCACTCTTGGACATTTCAGCTCAGCCATTGAAACTAAGCACAACACATGAAAGTTTCTCTGGCCACAAAGTGCATGAATATTTAATGAGCAAGCATTGAGGCATTTCATGATTGGTTGTCTTGCTAAACAACTGGCTTTAGCATTCACTGCATTGTTTCTGCCTTGGCACAGCAATTTGGGGTTAGCGCTGTCACATACAAACACACAAAGCTTAGTCTGAAATGACCTTAAGATTTCCAGAACATTCTTGACTGATCTATTCGGACAAATAACAGATGTATGCTAGTTTTATCGCCAGTTGTCCTGGTGGTTCTGTGGCAGTTGTGGGCTTTTGTTTGCGTTGCTTTTTGGGCCTATCATTGTATTGTTCGGCCCCGTGATTTTACCACAAGTGTGCAACAATCCAAGTGGTTCTGGCACCAGATAAATCAACGTTCATGTTCATTCTTGCTTTCTTTAGCATTTTGCACAGAAGCCTATCAGGCCCTTGCTGTTCGCCAGTCTCCCCTCAAGGATAAAAAGGTTAATCTTCCAAGTGAGCAGGTCCTGTCAGATGCATTACAGTAATGACAAATGTAATAGATCCAGACAATGGCAGTGTGTACACTGACTGCGTGTGAGTCTTTGAGCAACGGCCAGAGGGTCAGTACACTCACCGTATGGCTCATTGAGTGTTGAGTCAGATAACTCGAGGAGAGACTGAGCTTTCCGGGCCTATCATGATGTACAGTAAATGTAAGGCTTACAACACTTAATGTGCCTGCAAGGCTGAATGAAAAGGGAATATATCTTACTAGAGGTTCATCTATACCACAGTAGGTGTCATCTTGTATCTAGGTATAAATCATTTAGTACTATCGTTAGTGCATTCCCTGAAAGACAGTGACAGTCGGATAATTCCCCAACACTTGCTTCAGAAATACATGGCAAAAAATGTTTTTTTCTTCCTACAAATTTTTTTTTTGTCTTGTTATCCAGTACAAATATCTAAACATTCTTAAAGCCGCAGTTCGTAAGATTTGCCTCTTTGTCGCCATCTCTGTTTGAAACCTGCAATTGTAGTTAATTGCGGAATTATCATCTTTACGCAGGTTGTGCCTCTGCACGGCTCCTCAGCGCAGATGAATCGAATGTTTGCTGTCAATCACCACATCAGTGTGGATACTGTTCTTCGGAATCACAGATTGTAGTCTTGGAAGTATGACCAAAAAAAGAATTTTCATCGGAAAATGTCATCTAAAAAAAATAAGTAATATGTCTGCCAGTTTTGTTTTGACTGAGGGAAAAAAGCATTATAGTAAATCACGCTGCCAATGGTGATTGAATCTAAAGATCGCTAAACTCAGATCAAGTCAAACCATGCAAATTATTATTATTATTATTATACTTTGTTCTCAAATTGTTCATGTTAACAGCATCAGCTATGTGACTATGTGTATTTAGTGTGTATTAGCATTACCTGTAGATTTCAATTTCTGTACAGTCTCTAAGGTTAATTTGTCATACCATACAATCCGCCATCAAAATGATACGTTTAATTATTGCAGCTGCTGTGAGAAAAGGCTATAAATGATCCGCCTCACATGCGATATAGTCTATTAGCTGGGCTCATTCTTTATGTAAACAGATGTGATGCAATGACAGAATGACAAACGGCGATATGCTTGAATTTCCCACAAAAACCCTCAGTACCACCCGAATTATAAAATATTATTACAAGCTTACTGTTGTGAATCGGGCTAAGGTACGGAGATAGTTTTGAACACTGGCTGTACATGCTCAAAAATTGATTTTGGATCATTTTTAACCAAAAAAAAGTTACAGACAACAGCTTTAAATCATGATACATTTACTTGAGAAGCAAAATGACATAAGATATTAAGTTCTGTCAGGACCACTATCGTCAAATATGATAGATAATGCATAGAGTTTATATTGGCGGTATGGTTCTGTTCTGGGCAAGAACTCCCTGCGCATCCACGCAGCCTAGCATGGATAAGTGCAGGGAGAGCAGCAATAAAACCCCTAGGGTAAACAGAACAGGACCAACATATGCAGATATCATTAAATGTCATAATTTAAGGAAGACATATTTTGAGAATTAGTCTGATTAGGGGAATAATAAGGCCAATCCTGACTGAAGAGAGGAGGAGCTGGGGATGGAGGAGGGTAATTTGCTCCTGAGAATGCAATAGCTGCTGATAATACTGAGGAGCTTATATATAGATGCCGTGATATGCGTCGTATTCCTATAGGTAGACGCAAGTCACCTGGGAGTCAGCTGATGCAAGCTTGACTGACGTGACCTGCCAGAACTGACGCTAACGCAAGATTTTTGTTTTCTGAAAAATTTATCAAAATTAAGTGAGTTTATGCTTAAAACAAGAAAAAATCTGCCAATGGGGTCATAAAAATAATCTTGTTAATATTATCTATAAAATAATCTATAAGTCGCAATTTCATGTTATAAAGTCAAAATTGCGAGATAGTCGCAATTGTGTGTTTTAAAGTCAGAATTGCATGATATAAAGAGGCAATTGCGAGTTATAAAGTTAGAATTGTGATATAAACTTGCAATTCTGAGAAAAAAAGAGTCAGAATTGTGAGATAAAAAGTCGCAATTATCTTTTAAATTTATTTTTTACTCTTATTCCATAGATATTTGTTCTTGTTTTAAGCATAAAGTCATTTTACTTCTCAAGTAAATGCATCTTGATTTAAGGATGTTTAGTTATTTGTACTGGAAAACAAGACAACAGTAAGAAAATCTTTTTTGCAATGTAACGCCTTCACTATAAGCCCCGCCTTAAAAACATTACTGACTAATCATACATCAGCAATCTGCCAGAGAACCACTTGCTCTTTTCTAATGCAAGTCTATGGAAGTTCTGTCTTTGTATCATTTTAAATGATATTTTACTGTAACTATGATAAGATGTTGGTGCTGGGACTTTTATAAAAAATATATGATATGAGAATGTAAAATATTTTTCTCGAATCATTAAATGAATTCCAATTTGTAATAATTTTACTGCATAATTTAACAATTTGTTTAAAGAAAAATGCTTTGCATTGCCACAATTCATTTCAGCTCACTTCAGCTCAAGAATAATTATTTGTTTTAACTTTTTATGAATACATTTTACTGAAAAAAATCACACAGTTGATGGAAAGGATTCCAAAGCAACAGTCTGTAACAAAAGTAACCAAGAGGGATGGAGCTTAGCGAAATATCAGTTGCCAGATGTGAAAATGTTTTGAAATTCTTGTCAAAACATCTTTACAAGGACACCACCAATAACATGGGCTAACTAAGGCATGAAATCTGCAGTAAAGTTTTTGACGTCTTAAAAAAAACAACAACTCTGCTCTTTAAAACCTGACAGCCTTGAGAACAAAGTTGAAGTCTGAATACAAAAGGGAAGAGCTGTTAAAATAGGACCTCCCTCTTGTGCCTTTTGGGTATTTCTGTACCATTGCTGTTGTCCTTGTCTAAAACATTCTGTTTGAAAGATGAGCCAAACGAGGCAATAGCAAAAGGAAGCTTGGAACGGTGAGAGAAATAAACAGCCTGGCTCTGCAAGATACATCTATTGATATTTCTAGGCACGCCAGGAGAAGGTCGTCATGGTGAATGAGTCAGCATATATCAAAACCTTCAACATATTGCTTGGCTCTCTTTGTTTCAATGTCCTTGTCCACTCATTCACATTGGGGAATTCTTGATATTTAGAACACCAACGCCTCAGAGGATTGGCAAATAGTTACAGAACTTGCTTAAGGAATTAGACATTTGAAATAACTCTGAATAATTGTCAGGTCGCCAGCTGTCCTTGAAACATTTGAACATGTTGTACAATGTACAACTTGCAGCACTGCTTGACACATAACTGAGATATCACGAGTGCATGATGCAGATAGATTGGCTTGTATCACATTATAGGCCTATATTCCTTTTTTTTTTTTTTTACTTGTATGTCTGATGTAGGTTTTATAGACAGGGTTGTACACAAAGCTGAATTAAATTAAAAGAAAGAATTTCTTAGTTTGAAGTGAGGTAACAATTCAAATGTGACTAAGCAGTAGTTTTTTAAATGAACTGAAATTCAAAGAAATTCAGCTTTGAAGTTTATATCATTCACAGGCCTTATGTATGATAAAATAAGATATGAAAATAATTATATGCATTTATGAAATGTTGTATTAAAAATTAAGTGATGAATAAATAGATTTTCCCAGTAAATTCCACTTCCTGTCATTCCAATTCAACTTCCTGTGGGGTTATATAAATTAAATAAAAATTCCAGCTCATGAATTTGAAATGGAGTCAATTCCCCAATTATTTTTTTTATAAATGCGAAAGTTTCAAAAAAAGTTTCAATTCAAGCAACAGTGTTTTGGTAACCATTAAAGTTAAAAGATAAAAAAGTATTTTCACCTGACCCCAAATAGATGCTTACTACCAAAAGTTGTATTTGCCAGATGGGGGTAACCATAGCAACAGTAGGCTATTGAGCACATCCTGTTTGGATCACTATGTGAAGGTCTACACTGAGAAAACATAAACTGTCAAACTTTATTGTAGCTTTATTTATCTCACACACACACACACACACACACACACACACACACACACACGCACACACACAAAACTTTAGTTTAGACAAGTTTATCAAGATACTTTACATTGGGCTAACTGTACATTTTAGTAGATTGCACATCATCAATAAACCCTAGAAATGCCCTTTGACCCTACACCAGAGTTTCCCACACTTGGGTACGTATACCCCTGGTGGTACGTGAGGTGACAGAGGTGGTAAGTGAACAAAATGCAACCTGCCTTAAAATAACATTAAAACTGAACATGTATTTTAACAGGCAAAATGCTGCATCTAGTGTAAAAGCAGGAAAATGGTAGTGCCGTAAAGGTCAAATACATGATACACAATCATTCCAGTACATGATATCCTCATCTTTTGTGGTCAAAACTGACTGCATCCACATAAGCAGTGTGCATATGATAGGTTGCGTGCATATTATACTGCCTTAGCAAATCACACTACATTACTGCCGTTCTCGACAACTCTCTTCGATACAGAAACATACCCTATGTGAATTCTTGTTTTTATAATGTTGATAATATATTATACGAGCAAAAGCATTTTTTCCCTGAATATCCACATGATTGCAAATGTGACATTGATTTTATCTTTCTTATGGGCTGTTGGTTCAACAAACAAAAAGGTAATATTAAGTGGTGCATTGTAAACACAGTATTGTCAATATTGTTTGCTCTACTTTGCAACAAAATAATTGTTCCAAATGAATGCCACAGAACTGTTGTGCCTCTCTAACACACAGCGTTTTATTAGTGAATGAATCTGTGGCTTTGAACGAATCGGGAGACTCAATGACCCACTCATAAATACAGCCACTTGCTTCATTACTGAATCAATGAATGACTCATTCATTAAGACAATGATTTGTCACCACCTACTGGCAGTTTTAGCTTAATATTTAAATTTCTTAATGTTTGAAATAAAAAAAGTTCAATTATCTCATAACATTTATGCTGTTGTAATTGCATTCCTGCCACCTCTGAACAGCATTAAACAGTGTGTAAACACCCCTAGGTGCAGTTTGTGCCCCTGCAGTGCAAAGATGGCTTTTGTTCATACGGTCACGGTGGTTGCGGGGAGGCAGACACAGAAGAAGATAAATCCAAAATGACAGGTTTAATGGTATTTCTAGCAAACAGACGATCAAGTAGCAACACACACACACACACACACACACTAACTAAGGCGGTGAACGGACAATGAGGGACTGAAAAGGAATATATAGGAACGCAAAAAAGATAAGCAACATAGCGGAACAGAATTAACCAATAATGAAGTGATCATGGAAATTAAGGAGTGGTTGGGAATTACAAACAAAGACAGGCATGTGACATGAGAAAAACAAACAATGTCCATGAGAACTGAAACAGAACATGGAAGACATGGCCTCATGCCGTAGATGGAAGATGGGGACGGCTTAAGAGGAGGACGTAGACGTGGCAGGAACAAGGGGCAGGCAGACGGATGGAGGATGATGACCTGGGGTGCGTTTCCCGAAAGCATCGTTGGTGAACCATGGTCGTAAGTCCCATTGAACTCTATTGGTAACGACGGAACTTGCGACCATAGTTCGCTTCGGGAAACGCACCCCAGGGTGGGACAGAAGGAGGTAGCAACCATTGTGGAAACGAGGGTAGGAGTGGCCAGGTGGAAGTGACCCAGAGCTCAGCTATGCCGAATGCCCAAGGTGGAGTTGACGGCGGTGGGCGCCATGATGGCGATGGATTCGGGGAGAGGACCGACGGCGACAGAGCCTTGGGAGGTGGAGCCCACCGCACAGATGGAAGTCTGAGGCGGTGATAGAATGCCGATGACTTGAATGGCCACAACGGAGGTGGAGATCCAAAGAGCAGAGGATGAGCTGGTGCGACCAAATGCGGAGGTGGAGCCTGAGGGAGGGCGGAGCTTGCTGAAGCCCAAGGGGTGGAGGGCCAGGGAGAAGAGGACGGCCCGCAAGTCTGCAGCTGAGGCTTGGCGATGTCTGACCCAGGTGGAGACGAAGGTCCGAGGGAGCCCAACGAGGCTGAATGCTCGATGGTTGACGCTGGAGTCGAGGGAGGAAGGAGCATAGGCGCAGGACCCAGGTCGACGGTTTGAGGCGGGACAGAGCGCGATGAGGCTGGAAGCGGAGCCACGGGCTTGTATCGCCCAGGAGGAGTAGGCTCCCAGCAGGTCCACGGTGTAACCTCACCACCGAGAGGAGGATGTGGTGACACGGCGGGACTGATGGGAGATGATGACTGGGTGACAGGCATGGCGGAGGTCTGGAAGTGAAGAGTGGTACAAAAACCCATACAAATCTGAGTGTCCTTGATGACAGTTAGTAGAGGTNGGGGGGGGAGGGTGGGGATGAGGAAGAAGATTCAGATACAGGTTCAGATTCAGAAGAATTCCAGGGACACAGGGAATTGATCTCACCACACTCTATTAAACTGTCTAGCAAGTCCAGCCGGTGCTTGCTCTTAGTGGCAGGAGTGAGTGAAGTGAAGTGAAGTGAAGTGACATGTGGCCAAGTATGGTGACCCATACTCGGAATTTGTGCTCTGCATTTAACCCATCCAAGTGCACACACACAGCAGTGAACACACACACCCAGAGCAGTGGGCAGCCATTGCTGCGGCGCCCGGAGAGCAGTTGGGGGTACGGTGCCTTGCTCAAGGGTCTCACCTCAGTCGTGGTATTGAAGGTGGGGAGAGCGCTGGACATTCACTCCCCTCACCGACAATCCCTGCCGGACCTGAGACTCAAACCCATGACCTTTGGGTTACAAGTCCGACTCTCTATCCATTAGGCCACGACTGCCCCCCAGGAGGGTGGGCGGGGCTCACTTTCATCCCCTTGAACTCTATGAGGACTCCCACAACGATGGATGTTGACGTCAGCTCACACCCCTGGTCGGACTCTCCATGGTGCTTTGGCTCCAGGGCAATGTTGTGTTCCGTCATCCCATCCTCGGGCATGGCCTCACTTGTCATGGCAGGCGGAAGCTTCCAGTGTGCGCGAGGGCTGGGCTCTGGGTCTGGCTGGGTTCTGGATCGGGACCGCACGCTCTCCAGACACTTCACGACGGCATCCCTCCAACTCAGTCCGGTGGTGTCTGGGAGGTGGATGGTGTTGTGGAAGCTTGTCCCGATCCAGAACAGGGTGTTAAGGACTTTGTCCTCCAGAACGCTGTTGTTGGCCAAAACATAAAAGTTCTTAAAAAAAAAAAAAAAAAAAACATGGCTCTCCTGGGCCACGGTGATGAACTTAGCCCGTTCATCAAAATTAGGCGGTCCGTTCATCTGTTACAGTGGTTGCGGGAGGCAAATGAAGATAATAAATCAAAAACGACAGATTTAATGGTATTTCTAGCAAACAGACAATCAGGCAGCAGCAGCACACACTAACTAAGACAGTGAACAGACAAGGAGTGACTGAAAAGGAAGAACTTATATAGGAACTTAAACAAGGTAACGAGCAACACAGCTGAACAGAATGAACTAATAATGAAGTGATCATGATAATCAAGGAGTGGCGGGAATTACAAACAAAGACAAGCATGTGACATGAGAAAACAAACTGAATGTCCATGAGAACTGAAACAGAACAGAACAGACTATGACACACACTGATTTTGTTTAAAATTACTGATTTAGTTTAATTTATTGCTTTATTATATTAATAATTAAATTAATGAAATTTTCAGAATTTGACAAAACATGATACATACATTTAATAGGGTTAGAAAAACTTTGCCTTTATAAAGGTTAAAAATGCACCTGAAATTCAATATTTGGGGAATGAATATTGTCCCTTAATGGAAAAGGTGTGATTACAGTCTAAGAGAAAGAGAGGGGATACGCTGAAGGATGTTAAATGCCTCAGGGGTACACCACTCTGCCCTACACCTCAGATTCAGAGTTTCAATTCAATGCAAAGTGTAAAAAACATCAGGCTAAACATTTGTTCTCATCAATGGCTTCCGCATTGTGACAGTGTCACAAGATGCTAAAAACAACTCATTATCACCGATCAAAAATTAGACATACTCTTTCAAATAGTAAATGCTCTACCCTGCTTATACCATTAGAAGAGAGATCCTTTTGATCAACATGCTCCATTCATTGCTGTGGTTTCAGGGGCCAGAATGGCTGACAGGAAAGACCCCAAACACTATAACTGTCATATTAACACTAGATTAATGGACTCAGAGAAGAATGACTGCAGAATCACACCCTCATTGAAGAACTCTGAATCAGACTGTAAGTAAATAATCAGGTCAAGGTCCCGTCCCTTTGCAATTATTGGAAACCTCAGATTGATGAATACCTGAACACCTTGAAAAGAACAGATAAGTGCTTTTCTAAATAATCTATTGGACCAACACACAAAAGTGCCTTTATTTAGACTTTTTAGAGAATTCTAGGCTGACCATTTTCACCAGACTATTTACAATTGTACAATAAAATACAAAAAAAACCCCTCTTGAATAAGAATGCCCGCCCCCTTATACCGCAAGGACTGACTGGAAGTAAGTCATGGTTTGTCACTGTGATGTAATTAAAAACATAATGAAAACAATAGTCAATACATTAAAGAAACAAGCTCATCAAATGTTAATAATAATCACGACACATTCAGAAGTTTTCTGCTTGTTACCTTCCAAAAAAAGACCAGCTTTCATGATCATGAATTTTCATGTTGGTCTTCCATATAAAATATAGACTTGGAATGTAAATATAAATATAGATATAACATTTGTGCATTTGGCACAGACACTTTTATCCAAAGGGTCTTACATTGCATTCAAGGTACACATTTACATTTAATCAGGGGAATCGAACTCATGACCTTGTCATTGCTAGCCTCATGCTCTATTGTTTGAGCTTCATGAAAACTATTAAATTAAATAATAAATATAAGTTTGGTATAAATATATTCATGTTTGGTGCTGGACTAGCTGATTGACCAACAAAACCATGCAATTCACCTGTCAAACTGGTGATACTGCATGTTTCTTTCTGGTTAGTGACCAGCTATCCTGTTCTATTCAGCAGGGCAAACAGCACAGCTTAACCTTAATGGTGTCAGAAAGATGAAGTGAGTCTAATCCTGTGAATCGACAAATGACGTGACCTGCATGGAGTGCAATTGTCCTTGACCTTGGCTTATTGGCTCAATGCATGCTTCAATATGTCTCGCCAAATGGCTTCTTTTTTTTTTTAAGGCTGCTGGGAGAAAAAGATGAAAGAGGAGGGCAAATACCAAGCTGCTTATCCAACACTGTGCATTTGAATAATGTATTCTGATGAGACTCACTCGAGAGCTTTTTGAGTGTCGCTCTGACCCGTCCATAGCATTCTCATGAGCGTCATGCTGGGAATGGGATTGTCCTCGAATGAGTTTTCACAGATCTCACGATTAACTGAATGCAAACAAATTCTGTCACACACTGGCAGAGGCTGTGAGGGACTTAGGCAAGCCCAAATTTGAATAATGATGTCAGTTATCTTGGGAATCAGAACGGCTGTGAGATCGATGGTACACTTCTGGGAGTCACAGTGAGGAAGCTGATATGTTTACACAAAATAAGAAAAGGCATATTTAGATGGCAAATACTTTATCATGCCAAGTCAAATGCCAGTGAACAACAGAAGAGAATTTGAGTGCTTAGATTTTACCCATTTATAGTTTTTTTTGTTTATATTGGGGAAAACTGAGCACATTGAGACATTATTGAGATCTTTTACCAGCCTTCCAGCAAATCAGGACTACTGGGTGAATGTTGTCACCTAATTAATATGCATGAGCCAGGCTGATAAGGTTTAAAAATGTGCCCCTCTCACATATGTGAGGACATTATGAGTCATTATTGAGATCTTAAACCTATACCTTTTAGCAAATCAGGACTACTTGGTGAACATTATGCTGGCTAATTAATATTCATGAGCCAGGCTGATTAGGTTTATAATGCATCCCCTCCGACACATGTGAGATTTTTTGTGTTTGT
>RJVU01021200.1:2870328-2898806 GCA_003731715.1 Anabarilius grahami | reverse complement strand
CATTGCTTTCTCAATTCCATTTAATCCCAATCTCAGTTGTGTTTTTTCTTTACTATGGTATTGGAAGGAAGTCGTGGCACCTGAGTTTATATAGAAAAATGGTTTAAAATATGTGTGTGTAGTATGTGTGATGTGACATGGTGATTACGTCAGTGTTTGTATGTGTACGGGTTATGCCTGGAATCACATATCAGAGAACAGAAGCAGAGAGCTAGTCTTTCTTTAATATCAGCACCTTGGTGTTGATTTCTTTAGGGCTCCAGTGATTCTGTCCTAATGACAAATCATTGAGTCTGACCTTTCTCTGTGACCTTTATCTGTTTCAGTCAGTGGACCTTAAGGCTGACCTTATTCAACCTATTTTGGCATTTACCATGCCCAGTAATGAGCTATCAGTCAGTCTCACCTAATACTGACATGTGACAAGCAATGCTGGTTTAATATTGCAGATTACTTAAGAAAAAAAAATGGTAACACTTTACTGAAAGCCTTTATGTATAATGCGTTATAAAGGTATCCATAATGTACATTATAATGCATTATATCTTGTCATAAATAATTGGAACCAAAGTTAAAAAGCATTATAATAATATTCAAAGATTTCTTGTTTGATCTGAAATTGGTTGTTTGTTGTGTTTTAGTGCATTATACTTTCTAAATGTGTATTATATCTATGGTTACAATTATTCATGAGACCATACAGTGCATTATAAGGTACATTACAAGTCATTATTAATGCATTAGAAACACTTTTATAATGCATTATACATAAAGGCTTTAAGTAAAGAATTACTGTACCAAAAAAGTCTGCTGCAAAATTAAATTAAAAGTGGGTAAAAGCAATAAAAAACATGGGCCGGTGGCCAGAGCTAGAATTGTTTAAAACAAAATTGATTTAGTGTGATTCTGTGTGAATACATTTATGCAGCCTATGTGCATTAAAAAGCCTGTATAAATGCAGTGATATATATGGTGCTCCTCACCTATATTCCTCAAAACACAAAAGTGAAACTCCCTCTATAACAAAAAAGCAATTTCCGCTGTACAAATTTTCATCATTTAGAAACCACAGGTTAATAATACATACTAATATAATCCAGGGTAGAAATAAGAGCTATGAAAAACAGAAATGATAAAGGACAGAACTCAGCAGAGAAAACAGCAGCACAGCCTCCAGTCATGAGGAAAATATGATTTTAGTAGATGCCAATCAGATGCAGAGAATAATACTGGCACTACTGCTGCTAAAGCACACAAACCTACTGTGAATCTGCTGAATACACATCAATGTGCTTTATAATGCAAACTTTATAAAGTTACACTTTAAAAAACAAACAAACATTTAAACTCAATGACACTGCCCAAGAAAATTCACAAGCAAGACCCCTTCGCTTTCTCAGATATCAGAAATCTCAGATTGTTCCAAGACCAAGGTAGCAGAGTTATTATTTATATTAATTTTATAGTCCAGTATAAAATTTTGGTCACACTTTAGATTAGGGTCCAATTCTCACTATTAACTACAACTTTTGCCTCAATAAACTCCTAATTACTTCTTATTAATAGTTAGTAAGGTAGTTGTCAAATTTAGACACTGGGTAGGATTAAGGGATAGAGAATATGGCCATGCAGTATAGGGCATTAATATGTGCTTTATAAGTACTAATAAACAGCCAATATCGTAGTAATATGCATGCTAATAAGCAACTAGTTAAAATGGTCATGAACTGCGTTGTTTTATAATGTTTCTTGGGGTGCACGTATAATGTTAGTATGCTTTTTACATCCAAAATTGTCACAGTTTAGAAATAAAAGGCATTTTTGCTACCCTGATTTTAGCCCTCTTTGATTGACAGCTCCAACAATTGCAAAGGGAGCTTTCTTTATATAATTTAATCACCGTTTAAACAACAGATTATTTTCATCCTACTAAGGGAAACAACTGAAGTTGACCAGTGACCGTTAGTCACTGGTTTGATTTACTGACACAGACAAAGAACATCTGACTGTACATGAATCATATCAGATCAGGCATTAGAACAGGAGTAACTCAGTTACTTACATGTTGTTGCATTACTGTCAAGTCCATATCGTAAAAGTCTGTTTGCAAAGCTTGCGCCGAAATGCAATTGATTTACCAAAGAATCCACAGTGAAATACCAAATAGAAATAAAGCTCAACTGAGACATTCACATTGTTGTATATAAATAACCATATTCCTAGCATAAGGATCCTTTGAAAGGTAATGTTATTTTTGTCCTGTTGTATCACTCGTCTCCTCCGCATCTCACTAACATGCCAGTGGGCGGGGCTAACGTTGCTATGATGAAATAGGCATTGATTTCTTCTGCAGAGGCGGCGTTTCACCATAGGTACATACCAGGATCAGTCGTTCAATGGGCCTGGTGTCAATAAAAGCTTTTATTTGACTAACAAGGACATTTTTAGTTCTAAAACTTATAGGATATTCTTATAGTACAGTGACCTATATATCAAAAGCTAAAGGAAAAGTTGATATCTCAATGTATGACTCCTTTAATAGTGAGAATTGGATCCTAAACTAAAGTATTACCAAAATGTTATAGCGAAAGTTTAGTTAGCTTTTATACTTGCAACTATACTTACTTGCAACAATTGTCCCGTTTGTTTCCTGTTTGTTTTTATTTCTTCTAAAAACTAAATAAAACATAAAAAAAAACCCGACATAATAAGCATCTGCACTCTTAAGAAAATGTTCTAATCTATTATGTTAGGCGCGCCATTTAAAGAACCTTTTATGGGATCCCATCATTTAGTTTAGATTTTTTATGTTTATCAAGTAATTAATTTGATTACATTTTATGAATTAAACAGCTTGTAAACACTTTATCACTAGGGAAAAAAATGAAATAACCCATTAAACATGAAAGTATTGTAATCATTTAAGACATTTCAGTAACACTTTATTTCAGTGGTCCACTTTCAACATTCTACTAACTATAAGTAACTTTGGAATTACATGTCAACTAACTCTCATTAGAGTATTAGTAGACTGTCTGCTTAATATCTGCTAACATTTCCCCAGTTCCCCAACTTATTCTGCTAACCCGAACACTAACACCTAACAGTCTACTACAGTCTACTACAGTCTACTAATACTCTAAAAAGAGTTACTTGAGATGTAGTTGAAAAGTTACTAAGTAGAATGTCTAAAGTGGACCATCAAAATAAAGTTAACCAACATTTCTCCATATTTCCTGCATAAAGTGTTCTTTGAAATTGCATCAAGAACCCTATATAAAACACAAGTGACCCTTTTTTTCTAAGAGTGTGAGACAAACTTGATACCTAAAACATAAACGAGAGCTTGAGTAAGTGTATCAAAGGGCACATCCCAGTCATAAAATTTTCTTTTTGATAGCACTATGAAGTACGCAGTTTTGTTTTTAATATTTAAATGTGTTAAATTAATTAAAAATGAACACATCCTTTTTTATTTGAGTAGAGCTCAACTATAGCATGTTATTTGATGACATAAAACCTGTCGCTGGGCTTTTAGCACCACCCTGTTGGTCGCCTATGTTGCACTTCTAGTATAAAATATCCCAATTAAAAGCTACTCTAAAATATCAGAAGTTGTATTTTACAGTGTATATGTGCAAATATAAAAGGTACATATCAGGTGAAGGGCAATGTGTTAATTTACACATCTGAATCTATTCTCACAGTGAGGTGACAGCGCACCACACTAAAATACAATCACACATGAACACTCACTCTACAGCACAACACTAAAACATAGCTGTTTTGATATTTCCAACCTTGTCTTTGCACTCTTTAAAAAGACATCCTATTAACACTTTACCAGCAGTGGGAATAAAAAGTCTGAAAAGAAAGTTGAAAAACCAACTTAAACACTTCAGACTTAAAAGTCTTAATACCAATTAGCTGGCCCAAAGAAAAGTCCTAATTGCGTAAGACAAGGACAATTAAGAGACCACACAATGCAAACATGCAGCATGTAATTTGTATGTGAGTCTGAACCAGTTCCTGGTTAGCTGAATGCTAATGTGTAAATGTGTTAGAGTAGGTGTTAATAACCGGCTCCATCTCTGTGACCCTGCCAGAGAAGCGTTTTTAATTGGCTGCCGAATCCACAATTAGGGGCATGTGTAGCTGCACCTGAAATGCAAATGAAATGAGCCTTATCTCATTATAGTTCATTCGCATGGTTTTCTTTAGATTATAGAGTAAATAGGTGAGTTAGATACCTTAATTACACTGAGTAGGCTTTCTTTTTTTCAAATTCCTGTTTGGTTCACAGATGTGAAATGGGTTGCTAACTATAAAACTATCAAAGCTCTTTTATACTCACTTTAATTTCACATAAATTGCACCCAACATGCAGTGCTAACTCTCATTTATGAGATGTATCGTCTGTTCAGTGGTGTTTATAGCTACAAATAGCTATGTTAGCTAATTAATATAGACAAGTGTTACATTTACATTATATTTTTGCATTATCAGATAAGTAAAATCACAAAGTATGTGCACCCTCTTATCAAAGCAATATCAACATATTAAAACAAAAACTACACTGCTAGACTATCACATCACATCTAAAAATAAGTGCATGACCTATAAATCTAGTACCAGAAACCATTATGAGCAATACAGGATTTTAAAAGTAAACCAGAGTAATACAGAAGTCAAAGCAGAATTATATATTATTTGTTTTTTGTTATTTATTTTTTTAATAGAAAGCACAATTTATGGTTTTGGATTAGGTGCTTTTTTCCATTTCTTCAGTTAAACTGTTCTGTTTGACTGCATTATACATGTTAATACAAGAGCACAGCTTGCCTGTGTGTGTCATGAAAATTCTCAAGGTCACAAATAACAGAAAAATGAAAGGAAAAAGTCATAATTAAACAGCTCCACATGCATTTGGCATATCCAAGGCAACATAAATAAGAATGTGGGTGTCATAAATTTCTCTCACTTCTTTTGAAAAAGGAAATGTGAATCTTTCTTTTGCAAAATCGCCCGAGATGCTGTTAGGTGATGAATTACTCTAGTTCCTAAACATCAATGTGTAGGATCTATTCTTACAACCTCCTCGGGAGAGAAGGAAGTCTTTTATATTGTATTTCAAGACCCTGAGACTCTAGAATGTAATTTTTTCATTGTTCTTGTTCTGCACACTTTTTAGGGCTTCTATGTTCTATCATTTATCTGAGCAGACCAACAAAAAAGAAAACTATTTTTAACCCTTTGGATCTAAAAATAATCAGCTTTAAAATATTTCCTGATGCCTTTAGACACCAGAGCGGAGGACACTACGCAGGAGGTGTCATTGAGCTCTCTGCTAATTGGTATGCAAGATTACCACAGCTCATCATAGACCCTCCAAAGAATCTTCAAAGTTACAAGAACATAAGCTCTGATCAGACCTCCATTACTGAGACAAAGTAGTTTCCCTGAATCCTTCAGCTGATGATTAAATATCCCATGGATGTCAGTCCCCAAAAGCAATCCTCACTCTCCACTTCCTGCCCTTTCATTTCCCTTCACCGAGCCTTTACGCATGACACAAGCGTCTGCGGTGAAGGGCAATCATTGGGCAACAATGGCAGCACTTTGAATTTCGTTCGAATAATCCTTTTGCCCTAGGTTAAGATGTTGTGCAGTGGGTTCTCTCTGTTTCTCTGTACTGAGGGATAACTGCTATAACTCTGTACCCAGCAAGATGAAAGCAATAGAGTGTGAGAAAGGCGGTTTCAGTCGTACATGATTTCTGGCAGCCCACCGAAATCAGCATGCTGAGCTGCCCAGGACTGCAGTACTTCCAGCACGCATGACTAGAGAGGTGGAGGATCTGCACGAGAGAACAGATGCTATAAATATGGTTTAGAATACAAGAAAACGAGTAATTCTCCAAGCAAATTCAATTGACAGAGAGAGAGAGATAGATAGATAGATAGATCGATAGCTAGATAGATAGATAGATAGATAGATAGATAGATAGATAGATAGATAGATAGATAGATAGATAGATAGATAGATAGATAGATAGATAGATAGATAGATAGATAGATAGATAGATAGATGTTTCTTACCACAAGAAAAAACATACACTGCAGCTATTAAATAGGATCAACTGACATAGAGTCAAGGTAGAAATAGCTGATTTTACTTTTGTTATGAGTCAAATTGTTTCCAAAAAAACTCAACTAAACAAAACACTCGTACAGATAGATGGTGGCCTGTAAAATGTCCCAGATGGTGATGGATCTGTCCAGCCCTGCACAATCAGTCCCATTTCCTGGCTCTCCGCACACTGGTTAGGGAAGATAATGGCAGAGAATGGGTGATAAAAGGCTTTCATGATAGCACTCCTGCCACCTTCTCCTATCTATTCTTGGGAGATTTAGGAGATACACCTCACTTCCTGTAACCCAGTCCCTAAGAAAAAAAAATCCACATCTCATTAGAGCATGGAATACTGGCCAAATCCTTCAATTTTGGCTCCAGGCTTTTGCACAGTTCTTAGTTTCCGTGACCTCTCCTGAAAGACACATATATCATACTGCTCTTCTTTTTGTGATTTACTCAATACTGAGAAATGTGTGTGTGTGTGTGTGTGTAAAAAAAAAAAAAAAAGGAAAAGCTGTCCAACACAATCTGCTACAATTCAGGAGTACATAAACTTTTATGATCAAAGACCAAAGATTGATGACATTTGCTTGATATCATAAATTATAATTTAGGCATTTGTTATTGATGCAATCATATAAAACACAAAACAACAAGGATTTTTTTCCTACTGCTACCCTATATAATCACCAAACCCTTAAGTCCTTTCCCTGCGGTATTTTAAATATGAAATTGCTAAATAATTATAAATAAACAGAAAAAAATAGGATAAGATAAAATAAAATAATACAGTAAAAAAATCGAATCAGTGGTTCAGAGCACCAAAGTCACGTGATTTCAGCAGTTTGACAGGCGATCCGAATCATTATTCGATACACTGATTCATAACGCTCCGAAGCTTCCTGAAGCAGTGTTTTGAAATCGGCCATCACTATATAAGTCGTTATTTAGTTTTTTTGGAGCACCAAAAATATTCTCGTCGCTTTATAACATTAATATTGAACCACTGTACTCACATGAACTGATTTAAATATGTTTTTAGTACCTTTATGGATCTTGAGAGAGGAAATGTCATTGCTGGTTATGCAGGCCTCACGGAGCCATCGGATTTCAACAAAAATATCTTAATTTGCGTTCCGAAGATTAAGGAAGGTTTTACAGGTGTGGAACGGCATAAGGGTGAGTAATAAATGACAGAATTTTCATTTTTGGGTGAACTAACCCTTTAAGACATCATTATTTTGGAGTTATGGAGATAATCAAGGACAGGATGCCAAGTCTTAAAAAATCTGTTTTCAAAGACTCATAAAGATAATTGGGTTTTTTTCAAGGTTGATGCACTTTCACCATAAATCATCATTTAATTGGGATGGATTAAGTACGTCACACGAGACACGTGATTACCGCTAACATATGGAGAGTAGTGCAGAGGTCGTGCCCTCTCTGCTGTCTGGCACTGTAGAAGAGACTGTGTTTGTGGGTGTTCTGTGTGGTATCTGATCTGTCGGTGGACATTAATGTCCTCGCAGGGAGGAAGGTGTGCCACTGGGCTCTCGCTATTTAGCAGGTGCGAGATTAAGACAGATGGAGCAAGAAGGGAACACAGAGTCCTTGAGTTTGCACTCTCTCCATGCGCCCGGACTCCACGGGGGACTTGGTCACCCCTCACAGTCCTTCAGTGAGTAGATGACCTTCACACACCAAGGCACATGCACAGACACACACTCACACACAAAAATAACCTTGAAAAGAATAGTTGAGATGCATCATTTATGCACAATAAGAGTATATATCGCAATATATTGTTATTATAAGGAAGTAATTCAGTGAATTAAATGCTTTACACATAAAAATATTTTTTTTAAATTTGAATTAACTTTTTTATTTTCTCTGTTAAGGACGCAAACCAAAAGAGTAGATTATTCATAAGAAATAAGCTCACATTTTGACAATTTATATATATATAATATATACGCCACCTGTCAAGTACTCCATCTCCATGACTTTTTCCGCTACAACAGACACATACTTAAGCAAACACACTCTTTTTATATAACATGGCCCATGTGACTGTACCATTTTCAAAATTCAAGCATCACTTTGCAGTCTTTCAAATCGCTCAGTGCTTCCTGGCCGACAGGCGTACGATGACACATCGAGGAAACCCTTGAACAGCGTTAGCTTTAGCGTGGTTAGCTGCTTGTTATGAAGAGATCTACTTTAGGGACTCCGGTATGGTCTGAACAAGTGGCTGAGCAGTAGATAGTGCTACGCTGCACAGAGACGTCGTAAAGAGTTTGTGTGTCACGCGGGGACTTTGTCACGATCAGATGAGCTAATTAGCCTCAGGAGCGCAGATTAACAGCGCGTGCTGCAGAGGAACAGCTCTAATTAAAAACAGACAATGAAAAACACTAGAGTTCAAACGGGAGAACAGAGTGACGGCTTTCGCCTATGATCTTCAAAAACCTTAAAAAAAAAAAAAGGTTAATATTAATTGGACTGGAAGTTGAGTTTATGTGGTTCTATATGTTTGAAACAAGTTTTTCCTTCGAATGTATTTGGTTAGGGAATATGGTCCAACCAAGGTTATTATCAGTTTTGAGATCATTATTAGGATTTTGTTGTTGTTATTGTTGTTGTTTTTAGATATAGTACAATCTAAAATAAATTCCCAAAGTATATAATTGTTGATGTTGATATTATGTTGATATTCTGTTCTGTTCCTTTAGTTTCTATTGTCCTGCTCTGTTTAGTTCTAGTTTCCTTGGTTATTGATTATCTTGTTTGTTTACATGGTTAAGTATAATTATTACCTGTCAGTCACTGTGTTTGTCTTGTATTTAAACTCCCTGTTATGTTCAGTCTCTTGTCGGTTCTTGCATATGATTTATGTGGTTTGTGTTGGATTGTTTTGGTGCTGCATGTTGGTTTTGTTTATTAATAAAGATTAATACAGCCACCATTACAATAATCAAGTCTTCAGGCACATTCACACCAAGAACTATAACTATAACCTTAATTGTATTAGCATATGTTTATTATAAGTACATGCTGCAGTTTTGTCGTCTGCTGCTTTAAATGCTCAATCTCTTTAATGTATGTTGTATTCTGGTTGGCTGTCAATGTTTTTATCGTTCATCAGCTGGAAAAAGAATTGTTCTGAAAGAGTGTCCAACGATCTCGTTCCTCTGTGTTGTTGTTATAGTTGTGGTGTGGACTTTCCTATTCTCACAGAATGAGAATGATTATTAAAATGTTATAGCTATAGTTATCGTCCTTGGTGTGAATGGCCCTTTACCCTAGAGTTTTTCCTTGTTGAATATCCTCATGCAACCTGAAATATGTCACATTTTAGAAGTAGACCTACATAAAATGGCACATACCATCTCATGTTGACTTAAATGCAAATTCACTTAAATAAAATACAAATATTTAGAAAATAAACATGGAATTTATTTGCTACCTCAAATATCAGGCATTACTTTATTCTCTCCTACATTGAAATGATACAAATACAGCCCATGTTGAGCAATTTAAAAAAGTGATTTTAAAGCAAAATATACTTTGCAGTGAAGCTCTATTTGTACCTTCAAGATGTTCACCTACAGCAACCAAAGATATTCTCCAAGAATACACAGCAGCTATTCTTATTTCAAACCTTGAGTTTGCTAAAGCTGTTCAGTACAGGGATATATACTCTGCACTCGAATGGTAATTCAGGATGACAGCTCTCTACAGAATCTCTCGGTTTCAGCAAGTTTTCGGTTATGTCAGCTAATCCTTTCCATGGATGCCCTAGTGGGTAGTTTCACTTCAGTCATCTCTGAGTCAGTTTTCATAGGTTAATCCTACCCAAAAATTAAACCCCCAAATCAACTGTTCTAAAATCACTGGATTTTTTTTAAGATGAAGACCAACGTTTCCTTTCATTTTCCCATTTTCTTCCCAGAAGTCATTTTGAGAATTGTAGTAAGCCTGCAGTTCTTGAGGGCATGCTTTGTTCAAGCTCATAAAGTTGTACAGTTCTGACTCTTGCTAAGCTATTGATTGTGCTAAAGTTGAATGGCTGGATCCAGTGTAATATGAGTGTGGATAATTGTTTCATTTAGTTGGAATAACAGCAAGACTGAAGTGAGTCACATACACTGAAAAGTCAATTGGTATGTGATATAAATTCATGTTTTGACCCCACATCATGCAACTAAATTTTAAAACCAACAAACGTCATTCACAGGGCTAAAACTATCCTAAAATCTAACTATTTGCAAGAAAACAAAAAGAAGGGCTAAACTTGGATTCATCAAAAAAAAAAAAAAAAAAAAAANAAAAAAAAAAAAAAAAAAAAAAGGACTGAAATTAATGAGGGTTCTATAAGAGAGTCAGACCGAACGTGAGTTTGCAGTTGACTTTTTGACCTAAAGACCTTTCTGACAATGTTTAGCATTTGCTAGTAGCCTAGTGGTCTACACTTTAGATAACAACAAAAAGGAAAATAGCTTTTTATTTCTCCTCAAAATTATGTAGCATGAATTATACACAATAAGACCAGGAATGTGCAAGCTCAAAATTGATTTAATGTTAAATTTAAATTTGTACAGTAAAACTCAGTCATTAGCAGCTTTTTCAACATGTATAGACTCTAACAGGCACTAACTGTAAAACTGGGTCTCTCATAAATGCCCAATAAAAAGCAGATGGCTATATGCTCACCAACCCTCTCCAGAGTAAAGACAAGCCTTGTCCTCTCAACCCTCATGCAGATATGATATGTACGAGCAGCCCAGGCTGATGAAAGAGAAATGAATCGTCAGATCTAACTGCTGAAGTCTTTCCACGTCTCTGCTGTCAGAGAGACCCAGCCCTCATTAAAATCAATTTCTAGAGAGCAGTAAATGCGAGACCATGTGTCACGCAGGTTGAACGCAGACCTCATGGACTGGTGGGCAATGGCAGTGTGCCGCCCTCAACTGCTGATCCAGGGAGAACAAAACTCCTGGACTGAAAACAGAACCCTTCATGCATTTACATGGAGTTCTGTCTCCCAGCATAAACTGACGTGACATGAATACATATTGCATGAACTTGGATAACTTCTGTTCTGCTATGTCAGCCTAACACAGACACAAAAGTTTGGTTTGGTTTGGTTTTTAATGTGGCTAGATGTGTGCTATTATTTGAGCTCAGCATTATACAAGATATTAGTGATTTATGTAAAATATATAGAGTAAATTAAGGTTGATTGGGGCACTTTCTCCAATTCATCTCAATGGCAAAAAAGTGTCACAATCACCCTGAATTCACCCTATCATTAGAAACAAAAGAGTTACAAGAAAAAATATAGCTGCAAGCAGCAATTAAGGGGCCAAGCACAAAGAAGGCATAATAAGTCATGCCAGCATGGCTGGGAGCATCAGACTGACTTCAACAATGAGCAATTAAAGACATTTTAAAATGATTTTAATAAAAATCATAAATACAGTCACTAGTAATATAATATAGTAAATAATATAGTAAGGTTTTGTGTCAATATGCCAAAGCAATGCAGAGATACAGCCTCAGAATCGTTTTGGCATCATGCCATCAACGTTGTTGATACGGTATAGGAAAAAAAAAATTCATCTATCGACACAAAATCTTTAACTTTTTGCCGACATGGTCTGAAGATTTTCTGAGTCGAATATTGTGAAAATCGGACAAATGGTCTATGAGGAGTTCAAAAAAGTAGTTCATGACAAAAAATGACTTCAGGGTGCAAGGAATTTAGTTTTTTAGCCCTTGCGGTTCAAAGTTATTTCCATAAATAAGAGTGAAACCTTCATAACTTTGACGCAAGCAGTTAAGTGGGCTGCCATAGACTTCAAGAGAGGAAGAAGAAGATGGAAGAATAATAATAAGAACACCACTAACAGATACAATATGTGCCTATATGCACCTTCAGTGCTTGGCCCCTAATTAATCACTTTTTATAATGATCAGTGCAATTCTGTAACATTTTACATTTAAAAGTAATGTTCCCCAATACTAAAGGGTTATTGGTAACACTTTAGTATAGGGAACACATACTGTATAAACTATTAACTACGACTTTTCCCTCAACAAACTCCTAATTTACTGATTATTAATAGTTAGTAAGGTAGTTGTTAAGTTTAGGTAAGAATGTAGAATAAGGTCATGCAGAATAAGGCATTAATATGTGCTTAATAAGTACTGATAAATAGCCAATATTCTAGTAATATGCATGCTAATAAGCAACTAGTTAAAAGACCCTAAAATAAAGTGTTACCGGGTTATTTGTGTGATTTTAAGCACTTGTCTTTTGCTAAATTCTAATTACTCCCTCATTAACAGACACAACCTTACAACGTGTTGCATTAATACGGTTTGACCAAAAGCGGAGAGATACGCAATCTTAGATAGTCACACTGCGGAGCGCTAACAAGCGACTTGATGACAGATGAATGTGAGCTGCAGATGCAATCAGAACTTATTATCTGCTTTGTCAAAATCCTGTATTCTCTTGGCCCTAATGGAGTCCTTTTGTTATAATGATCTGACCCATTGTGCTTTTCTTGGCGACTGTCCTATTTGACATTGAGAGTATTTATAAAAGAAGCTGGATGACAGTGAGAACTAATTTATTAGCTTTTCAATTCACCTTGTGTTAGAGGTTATCCTCCAAATGTCTTTGGAATTTCCTCTTTGTGATTTTGGATGTATTTTGTGGACTGTTGAGTGATTTCCTGTTCCCGATTCTCTCCTTCTTTCTCTCAAAGGGGCGACCAAAGACATGGGGAAAATGCTGGGGGGCGAGGAGGAGAAGGACCCTGATGCTGAGAGGAAGGAGGAAGAAAGACAGGAAGCCCTCAGGCAACAGGAGGAGGAGAGGAAGGCAAAGTATGCAAAAATGGAAGCGGAGAGGGAATCGATTCGACAGGGCATCAGGGACAAGGTAAATGTACCGTGAGATAATTCACTGTTATGAGGTGTCAAAATATTTGTATGATCACTCACGATAGTCTAGGCCAGGGTTACTATTGTTAGCTAAATCTAAACCAATAATTAAAAAAAAAAGTTACTTGAAATAAAAGAAAAGAAAAGAAAACTTAATCTTATTTTATTTTAGCTAGTTGCCAAGGCAACATTTATGAATAAATGCTATATAGACATTAAAATAAAACTAATAACAAAAACTATAATACTATATCAATGATACTAAAATTACACAGTAATTCTCATACTGTGGTACATGCATATGAAATTTAAAATGCTAAAAAATATTTAAATATGTACATTTTATTTTTTTAAATTAAATTTAATTCACTATATGTTTTAGAAAAAATTTAATAACCTGATAAACCAGAAAATATTATGCAATAATTTAAGACATTTATCTATATATATAAGTCAACAGACCACATAACTACATAAAGTAAAAGGTATTTATGGTTTTTTCCTTTGTTTTACTCATGGGGAGACTGAATGCAGTTGAGTGCTACATTGTGTATGGGAATGGACGGGCCCTGAGGGTGCACGCTGTGAACCAGAGGGACTGGAAAAATAACAGTCTAGCTTTGGCAAGCATTCCATTACTGTGTGTAGAGATTGACTATGCTTGAGTCTCTGTGCTCATTCTACCATATGGCTGCGTTGCTGTGCGATAAAATGAAAAAAANATGGCTGCGTTGCTGTGCGATAAAAAAAAAAAAAAAAAAAAAAGAAGCAAAAAGGTGTCATGGAAGGAAAGACCCAGGGATTATTAAAATGAAAATGCTGTTCTAATAAAAGACAGTGATATTTAACGGCTTCATTACATTATTATAATAAACACTGTTACGTTATGCAATGCAGAATATTAGTTAATGTACAGGGGTGCACATAACTTTTTTGGTCTGGTTCTCAAGGGAGCACCTGGAGATGTTGCTTGGTACTCACACTTTACGCGAAACACTTATCCTAAAAGCTGTCCTCATCAGTGGCGGCTCCAGGATTTTTTTCTTGGGGATGCTAAGGGGGGGCTTAACAGTTCAAAAGGGGTGCTAAGAAAAAAAAAAAAAGTAAGTTAGATAAATAACTTAACTTCAATACCCTACATTTATTGCATTTTACTTTTTAAATTTTCCATTTTACCTTAAACTATACGTTTACAAGGTCTCATTGTAAAGTCTACACAGTAACTAAGCACAGTAGCCTATCAATTTTGCTTAACACCTTTATTACCTTAGCTCTTTTAATAACGGTTTATTTAAACTTGTCGACTACGGTCCCATAGACATATTGTTATGGTAGCTGTAGTACTAAGTACGACGGAGATGGAGATGACGATAACAACAATACTTTAATGAAAACACAGGAGATTCCAAACAGGGTAAAGACAGCATACACATTATGTAGACATAAACGAGAATGGACCAGGAGTGAAGGCGAACACAGGGTATATATACACATGTGACTAACAAGGGAACTAAAGAAGGTGATGGGATAATTAACAAGACACAGGTGGATCAAATGAACTGATCAAACAGACTGGGGAAAAACTAGGTCACAGGGCACAGTACATGTAACATATCGCCCCCCTCCGGGTAGGCACGGCCTCGCGCCGTATAGAGTCCAACTGAGGAGGGGAGGGCGGGGGCTCTGGAGGAGGGCGAAGGGCAGATGAAAAAAATAAACCAGTCCATAGAAAACAACAAATAGTCCAAGGGGGAGTGGAGGGTGGGAGGAGCCAAGCGGAAGCCTGAAGCAGGAGGAGTCAGATGTTGGTCCAGAGACCAACCATGATGAGGCCCCAGGGTGGAGTCGAGGACAGGAAACGCCATAGTGGAGAGTTGAGAGGCGCCACCCTGGGGACGGCCGATGGAGATGCCACCGATGATGGAGATCCAGGTGGAGCTGGAATGCTGGAGAGCCCAACCGACACTACTGGATCTGGAGACCGAGCTTGAGCCGGGACGACGAGCATCCGAGGTGGAAACCGGGAACCTGAAGACTGAGACGGAGCGACTGAGGAAGAAGGAGGAGACGAGGGGAAGGGGGAGCCAGGTAAAACCGCAGGTGCAGGCTGGACGACGTCTGACCAAGTCGGAGCCTGAGGGACGAGGGAGCCCGGTGGAGTCGAGGGAGGGAGGAGCCACGGTGAAGGCGACGTGTCGACAGGACTCGAAGGCTGGAGGCGGAGCCAGGTGATCCTCTGTCCAAGGTGACGCTGGTGGCCTGAAGCTTCGAGTCGGGTCCATCCGCTTACGTGATGGAGCTGATGAGAGGCTGAAGGGTACCAGAGGAGGCAGAGATGAGTAGGCGGTTTGAGGCAGAGATGAGGAGTAGGTGGTTTGAGGCAGAGATGATGAGTAGGTGGTTTGAGGAGGTGGGAGAGGGAGGTTGGGAGGGAACACAGGGCTGGATGGAACCAGCGGGGAGATAGACAGTTCTGAGCTGGACGGGACCAGCGGGGAAACAAGACATGGGGAATTTACCTCCTCAAACACCTCCAATAAATCCAGAAACGTCTCAGTGGTAATATCCATCCCATCCACCGTGGTGAGGTTGTGAGTGGGGCTCTCCTCCCAGCCCTCGAACTCCACTAACACTCCCTCGACAGCACACGATTTAGCGGGCTCACGCACCAGGTCAGACACACCTTGCGGTTCACACCCCGGGGCGACGACTCCTTTCGTCCGCTCTTCAGGTTCGGCCTCGTTCGTCCCGGCAGGTTGAAATCCATGGTCTGCGGTGGGCTCTCGTTTCTCCATTGTGCATGTAGTCAATGGCGGATGGCTGGTCTCTGGATGTGGAGTGGTGCTGGTGTCGTCCTCAGCAGGGCCGATGGTGAACGGAGAGTTGTTGTTCACCAGCACCCACTCCACGTATGCGGCGAAATCTTCCATTGGACCACCCGCTGGAATGCGTGCCTTGGACCGCTCGCTCAGGCCGGTGTGATAATATATACAGAGCGAGCGGTCCGGGAAGTGAGTCACTGGTGTGATGTTCCAGCGAGCGGTCTCCCTGCTTCAGGCAGAGGAGCTGGACAGCGGGTAGAGTCATGGAGCAAAAACAAAAATAAAAACTGAAGGAAAAAAATTGCCGCAAAAAAAAAAAACTGTTTAGGTCCGTTCTTCTGTTACGGTAGCTGTAGTACTGAGTACGACGGAGATGGAGATGACGATAATAACAATACTTTAATGAAAACACAGGAGATTCCAAACAGGGTAAAGACAGCATACACACGTGTAGACATAAACGAGAACGGACCAGGAGTGAAGGCGAACACAGGGTATATATACATGTGACTAACAAGGGAACTAAAAAAGGTGATGGGCTAATTAACAATACACAGGTGGATCAAATGAACTAATGAGACAGACTGGGGAAAAACTAGGTCACAGGACACAGTACATGTAACACATATCTAGGCGTTTGTATGTCTATGTATACTGCTGGAAACATGGAAACGCAAACAACATGCGGAAAAGAGCTCAGGGTGTCGGGTGAAGTGTTTTAAGAAGTTGAACTGGTCACGGCATTTTAAAACGTGATGCGAGAAACTGAAGATGCGAGATGCGGTCAAAGACACCTGTTTAACGCATCTATATGTTTAGATCGAACACAAAATTTTTTCTTTATTTTTTCATCACCGTTAGGCTAGCTAGGGCGAACAATGCACAAGAATTTATATTAAAATGTATATTATTTGACATTTATAATGTAAGTGAATAGAAAGATCAGGGTAGCTACTCACCAATAGCAGATTACAAGAGGACAATATCTCTGTTGTTATCTTCTGAACTATTCTGAGATGTGTCTAAAGTCTGTGGCCTTTTGCCATATTTCATTGCTCTCCAATATGATGGCTGTTGACAAGGCGCTTGATCGCTATTCCCAATGCACGCGCCGTACCTGAATGTGCAGTGACTCCTCCCCCAGTAAAACCATTGTTTATAGGCACGTTTACAACGTTTATAAACCTTTATTTAATATTTTTTTTGGTTTTTAATGACTTTTTAAATGAAAGTGACAGAGTAAAAAACAGAAAAATCATTAGAAAATCCTTGGGGGGGCTGCGCCGGTGCTAAGCACTTTTCTAGTTGGGCTATTGTTAAATCGTGACGTAAGGAACGCCGTGAGAATGGCATCTCCACGGCCGTTTATGAGCGCTATTTATTCATATTAAACATTTAACATTTTAAAGTTAAACATTTACTTACAGTCTACACAACAGTCTCCGTGCTCACAGTGTCACAGACATTATTTAACGATTTATAAAAGATGAATCACCGTCTGGCCATCTGGGATTTTGGTATGGAGATAAAGGTTATGATTATAATTTTTTGTAAGTATTACACCACATCGTGTGCATATATTAGCACCATTTGTTGTTTTCTTGTGGAATGAGATGGAGCGTTTGGACCCGGAAGCGCTGCAGCGTGACGTCAGACTTAACAACCTGGCCTAGCACCGCCACTGGTCCTCATCACTTACCTCCTGACTGCTCTCCTCACTGTCTTCTTTTCTCTCGAACATGGTAGATGATGATAATTTTTTATGATTTTTTTTAAATTTTTTTACTAACATTAAAGGGATAGTTCACCCAAAAATGAAAATGTGATGTTTACCTGCTTACCTCCAGGGCATCCAAGATGTAGGTGACTTTGTTTCTTCAGTAGAACACAAATGATGATTTTTAACTCCAACCGTTGCGGTCTGTCAGCCGTATAATGCATATCAGTGGGAACTTCAAATCCAAATCCAAATTAAACCCTGCGGCTCGTGACAACACATTGATGTCCTAAGACACGAAACGATCGTTTTGTGTGAGAAACCGAACAGTATTTATATCATTTTTTACTTCTAAAACACCACTATGTCCAACTGCCCTGCACATCTGGTTAGTGAGGTCTGAACGTGCTCTGACAACGGAAGTGATGACTCACACTCATTGAAGCAAAGCGCAAGATAAATACTGTTCGGTTTCTCGCACAAACCGATCGTTTCGTGTCTTAGGACATCAATGTGTCGTCACGAGCCACAGGGTTTAATTTGGATTTGTCTGTGCATGTTTTTTTACTCTTATAGACGAAGTTCCCACTGACATGCATTATACGGCTGACAGACCGCAACGGTTGGAGTTAAAAATCATAATTTGTGTTCTACTGAAGAAACAAAGTCACCTACATCTTGGATGCCCTGGGGGTAAGCAGAAAACCATCAAATTTTCATTTTTGGGTGAGCTATCCCTTTAATGACACAGACAAAAGCAAAGGTTGCTGTCACTTTAAGAAGGAAAGCACGGACCGAATAACTGACACACATCCGGTTACTTTCTCAACTGTTCACTTATGACAAAACCGAGAGAATACTTGCCGAGACAGGTATTTTGACATAATTTTGTGAGTATGTGTCCATTAAAGCGCAAGTAAACGCGAAAGAGGAATTAATTTGGTGTAATTCTCTCTCTCTCTGCGTGCGCGCGTTTCGGGGGTGTGAGGCTGTGCGCACAGATAACAGCTCGTGAGTCCCGTTTTTCGCCTCTTCTTCTGCTTTTTAAATAGTTTGAATGTGTTAATTGGCGAGACAAAACACGTCCAAATGATAAACTTTCACTCTATGATGGTTAAATTTAGCAGTTAATCCACAAATCACATGCGTGCCGAACCGTTGGACCTTATCCGTACGGATCACGGATTAACTGCGATCCGTTGCACACCTAATTATTAAAGAACACACTTATCATCATGATTGTTATCTTACCAGAGATGAAGAAAAATCCTACTCCAGTAAGTAAACGTGTCCCTGTGAACCGGTCCTCAAAAATGTTGGTACTCAAAGGCGCTTCCCTCCATGTTTTCTGGTACGCATCGTTTATTTTTACCGCGCATGCGTACCTGCGTACCACTTATGTGCACCCCTGTTAATGTACATTCATATACTGTAGAAATGCCATGAAGCTTTAATACCAAGTAATATTAATTAACAACATGTACTTACTATAGGGTTAGGTTTAGGTTAGTTCCATGTGATTATGTATAATTTATAGTTTTTACTTTTGTAACTACATTTAACGTGTTACACACATATATATACATATATATATATATATATATATATAAGGCCTGCCCAATCGGCCCAACAACGGTTTCCCATAGGGTGGGGAAGGTTTCTTGCGCAAAGAAGCAAAGTAGTTTAATTACAATTAAACTTTTATCTGACTACATTTTATATGACCTCGAAAATAATTTAGAATGCCAATTGATTACTGGTCATTTGTATAATAGTTTAGCTACACATTTGATTATTCTATTTAACTCTTTACTCTTATTGTACTTGTTCATTCGGATTCCTATAATGCTTTGAGTCTCGCACCGGGCGGGTATGTGATCTCATACTTACAAACGCGTCAATCTTGGTGATTAGACAGAGGCGATGACTAATATTCTAGAGGCCGTAGCCACTTTGCTCATTCTAGAATACATTATTTTAGTTCCCATAGATCTGAACACACTAAATTAAAGGAAGACTATAGCCAACCAGAGGTCATGACCATTACCATAGAACCAAGCTGACCAATTTAACTTCCTCTAATGGTAACTTTATATAATCATGCTGTGGTTTCCTCCGTACACTTAATTAGAATAATATTACAATAATCAGTGGTTGAGGCTCACCCTATTCAGATTGGTCTAACAACACTCTGTTGTTCTGAATGGAAAATCCATTATTAGCCAACACAGTCTAAGTATACATAACTAATGCCAATGTGTAAAAATATCAGTTGGTGTGCCCCACTGCTCCACCTAAGCTGTACTTTAGTCCGTTACTAACCTAGCGTAGACTTGTGGGGTTATGGACTTAACGTAATTGTAGCGGTTGTACAGTTATTAATCAATTTATGGGTGGAATATGAATATAATAATTCATAAAGTTTTATGAATAATTATTATGCACATACCAACCCAGGGGGGAATTAAACATATATTGTTAATTAATTACAACGAATTATAATCAATTATGTATATGATTAGTTCTGGTTTAATAATTATTCAGAGAAACTGTTCGTTTGTCCAGCAAACTAAGCTCCTCATAGAATATTGAAATGGATTTATTGTTTTGGCCACAAGAATAAATTCCTACTATAGCATCAAAGCATAAAGTGATCGAAAACGTTAAAGTGACTTGGTCTTCGGTTGAAAGAACAAACAGAACAATTCTGACAGGAATATAATGCATTTAATATGTAAAACTAATACTACAAAGGTTATACGGTTAAATAGGCACAAAAATGATATGCATATACAAAACAAAAGTAAAGGCAGAAAAGAGAGAGAGTGATCAGAACAGTGGCAATTTACAAACAGATAAAACCTCTGAGAGCCAACACAGCAAGCAGTTAAAACGAATCTTAACAGGTTACTTGCATGAGTTTGGTCAGCTCGAGTGCTGGAGTTCGCAGAGTTTCAGTGCGCGGGCTTGGCGTGATTGGTCCTTTCCCAAAGAGGCTGTTTCTTCGGCGGGTTTTTCAAACGCGGGTTTAAACTGAGAAGTGATATTGCCGGAAAATAAAGAAGAGAGTTGGACTCCGTGATGGAGCATCGAAAGCTTGACGACAGGAAAACTTGCGTCCTGACGACAGGAAAAACTTGTGCTATAAAGGGGCGTGTGTCATTGTGTTTTAAAGACAACAGACCAGACCGCCTCCTGGGAATCGTTCGCCAAAAATAGCGTTGCCATTTTGGCGGGGAAAATATTTCTTTGTCCTGTCTCGAGGTTAATCTACATAATTTATGAGCTTATCAAATCGGTGGATAATTTCCTCATGGGACCATTAAAATAGAACCATGCATCTTACCACAATGAAATATACATGGGTGAATAAAGGAGAGCAAGGATGTTACAGCGAGTCTAAACTCGACATATAAGGGAAGCATATCAAAGGAGTTATAGTTTCAAGTCAAAAGTAATCGTTAGAAATGACACTAGCACCACTACAGTCATTTAAACTAAGTCTAAACACTAAGAAAACATGCATGCACTAGACATACAACTCAGGTACATTTTTGGCATAGTCATATTAGTATATAAAGTCCTTATGCGTGTGTGCGTGTATGTGTGTGTCTGTGTGTGTGCGCGTGTGGGTGTGGGACATCGGAGTGCCATGTGCCACATGGCCCATGGTAATGCGATCCGAATTGATCATGATCGTTTGAAGTCGCACGGGAGATAATCAGGGATCTATCACAAAGTCATAAAAAGTGTCCAGGAGGTCTGTAAACGTCCGCCAGACCGGCGCCAAGCTTTGATTTGTAATTCAAAGTTCAGTGGGTTAAAGCTTAACCACAGTTTATGGTGCGCCCGCTAAATTCTGATCGATTGCAGACGCTACATAATCTACTAGAGTCAATAATTTCAGAGCAAGTCAGAATAAAATCAAATGTAACAATTTATTAGTCAGGTAAATGTATCATGCCAATTACATAATCATTTCAAAGATAATCAATAAAAAACATCAAATGCTTAGAAATAAAGAGTAAAAGATGAATACCTGACATCAGAAAGATACATAATGCTGAGTTTCTGAAGGACACAAAGCATTACGGGCCGACCTGGCTATGAATCGTGCCTTGAGCCTCCTGCAACATCTCTTTAAATACTCAGACCAAGCTAGAAATCTCTTTCAAATGGAAACATGTGCTAACAATGGGAATTTGCATTACTCAAGTCCAGGATAGTTTACACTTTTTGAGGACAGAAGGTAATCTGCATTAAAGACCAATTGGTAGATGATCCGCCCTTCACAGAAAGCAAAACATCTCTAAACTCTTCAAACCTTTATTACCTTTTGGTTTACTTCTGTGGGAATGAGACCTTTGTACCAGTCACACTGAGATATTTCAAATGATACCAAACATGTATAGCATTGTGTGATAATTGTTCACATTAAACCATATAGATTTTGGGTGAATTTCATTTGAACATGTGAGATGTGAGAGACGGGTGAAGGGAAGGGAATGGGATGTAAATTGGGACAATACTGAGATGATCAACTGTGATTTAATCTCAAATGGGGATGCTAATTTGCAAGAGAAAGTTCAGATGTTAATTTTCTTTGTTTTCTCAGAGAGTAGCCCTCTCTTGGTCCAGTCTGGCATCAGTCTTATATATATATACAGTGCCCTCCACAATTATTGGCACCCTTAGTAATTGTGAGCAAAGGCGACTGTGAAAATAAATCTGCATTGTTTATCCTTTTGATCTTTCTTTCAAAAAATTCACAAAATTATAACCTTTCATTGAAGGAAAAGAATTGAAAGTGAGGGGAAAATCACATTATGAAATAAATGTTTTTCTCCAAAACACGTTGGCCACAATTATTGGCACCCTTTTATTCAAAACTTTTTGCAACCTCCTTTTGCCAAGATAACAGCTCCGAGTCTTCACCTATAATGCCTGAGGAGTTTGGAGAGCACCTGACAAGAGATCAGAGACCATACCTTCATGCAGAATCTCTCCAGATCCTTCAGATCCCCAGCTCCATGCTGGTGCTTCTTCTCTTTAGTTCACTCCACTAATTTTCTTTAGGGTTCAGGTCAGGGAACTGGGACGACCATGGCAGAAGCTTCATTTTGTGCTCACTGACACATTTTTGTGGTGGTTTTGATGTTTGTTTTGGATCATTGTCCTGATGGAAGATCCAACCACGGCCCATTATTGGATTTCTAGCAGAAGGTCAGGTTTTGATTTTTTATCTGTTGGTATTTGCTAGAATCCAAAATACCATGTATCTGAACAAGATGTCCAGGACCTCCAGCAGAAAAATAGGCCCACAACATTAAAGATCCAGCAGTATATTTAACTGTGGGCATGGGGTACTTTTTATCCATGTGTGCACCAAACCCATCTGGTGGGTTTGCTGCCAAAAAACGCTTTTTTTAGTTTCATCTGACCATAGAAGCCGGTCCTGTTTGAAGTTCCAGTCTTGTCTGACAACTGAGTATGCTGGAGATTGTTTCTGGATGAGAGCAGAGTATTTTTCTTGAAACCCTCCGGAACAACCGCGCATTAGGACGATTCAGACACATGTCCTCTTCCAGGCAGATTTGTAACATCTTTAGTTGATTGGAACTTCTTAATTATTGCCCTGATGGTGGAAATGGGGATTTTCAAAGCATTAGCTTTTTTCTTATAGCCATTTTCTATTTTGTGAAGCTCAACAATCTTTTGCTGCACATCAGAACTATATTCTTTAGTTTTACTCATTGTGATGAATGATTAAGGGAATTTGGCCTTTGTGTTTACACGTATTTGTACTCCTGTGGAACAGGAAGTCATGACTGGACAATTTCATTCTCCTAGTCACCCTGGTGTGCTAAAAAATGTAAATATGAATGGGAATCTACTTCAGAGATATTTTACTCATAAGAATTTCTAGGGGTGCCAATAATTGTGGCCAACATGTATTGGAGAAAAACATTTATTTCATAATGTGAGTTTCCCCCCACTTTCAATTGTTTTACTTCGATGAAAGGTTAGAATTTTGTGAATTTTTTTAATGAAAGATCAAAAGGATGAACAATGCAGATTTATTTTCACAGCTGCCTTTGCTTATATTTACTAAGGGTGCCAATAATTGTGGAGGGCACTGTATATATATATTAGTCTTTAGACAGATTATATAAAACAGTACAAATACCACAGTAAGTACATAGAATAATTTACTTCACCGTACACTCTGGAAATCACAACAGCTCAATTGGAAGATAAATTAAAAATGTTCTTCTTCAGTACAAATTTACAGGCCAAACATTGATTGTTTAAATGACATCAAGAACATATTCTACATCATATGTACTACAGTCAGAGATAAAAATGATTATTCTGCTTAACAGACTTGGCATTTACAAATTTGTCATGATAATTTACCTTGGGCTGCTGAGTTTCAGAGACTGAACGCATGGCTGTACAAAATGGAGGATGATCTCCTCTTATGAGCGAACTGAGTTTTTTATGCAAAGCCATGTTAAGAGAGGATAGGAGACCAAAAAGAGCCTGTCTTTTTTTTTACTAAGCCATCACCCCATGGGTCTTATTTACCACGAGGATTAAGGCAGCATCTCCACATTCTGTACAAAACGTGACTGCAATGAAGGAAGTCCTTATGTCTTATCCACGATGGCTGAACTTCAGGGTTTGCCAAGCACTCCCTTCAAGTAACCCGTTTGAGTATTTCTCAGATTAAGCTGCATTAATAAGATTTCATGTCTACATAAGGGATGGAATCCACATTATTCCTAATACATAGATGGTTTAAGAAAAATAGAAAATCGTTGTTTATAAGGTCAGCCGCTGATTGCATGAGCTAGTTTGTGACCTCAGTAGTGAGAGGGAGAAATCATTCATTGTTAAATCCATTTATTGGCAAGACGTCACAATTAAATATATCTCAGAGCAGCTAAGAGTCCTAAGGGAGGTATATGCCTTGCCATAAACATCATTCCTTCATAAATCTCCCTTCTTCCCATTACTATACATCGTCACTCCTCAGGATGTGACTATGATTATGACTATGACTATGAAGACTGGAGTAATGATGCTGAAAATTTAGCTTTGCATCACAGGAATAAATTGCATTTAACAATATTATTTTTTTTACTGTATTTTTTATTAAATAAATGCAACCTTGGTGAAAAAAAAAGAGACTTAAAAACAAACGCAATCTTACATATATCATGAGAACATAACAACATGAGCACAATTTAAGTGGAAGGTTCCTTCATGTCTTTGTGGTTTTTCTAATGTAGCCAAAAGGGCAAAACAGTTGAATGGGCAAGAATTAACGAGCCTCAGACCCTTTGGGTGTGAAACAAAGACGAAATGGACCATTTGTCATCTAAGTACTTCTCTAATGAAGTGGATTTCCTTGCCAATATTCAGCACACCATTTTAAATCAGGGCATTTATTTGTAAATGAGAAAGTGTCTCTGATCTAAATGAAGCTTCTGTGAATCACTAAGCTAACTGTCAGGTCCAAATAATTACACTGACTTGCCAAATGGCAGTCCGCCAAGGATTTATGTACACACACCATCCCAATTTAAATGTTTCTAACAGTCATGTTATAAGACAATCTAGAATTGGTTGTAGCCAGAATTCTCCAATGCTCAAACATGCTCTACTGTTAAATTTTTTATAAAAAAATAAAATAAAATAAATGATGACATAATAAGGGCATAATGTGTAAGAATTTTGGATTAAAATATACAAAAAGCACTAGAACAATGTTATATATTTTGTTGACTTGTGTACTTACATTATCCCAAATGTTAACAACAATGTTTAAATCAGCTATTTTGACCAGTGTAAAGGCCCGTTTCATTGCGTCAACTACGTATTCGTATTACCCTCAATTTCCGTATACACCATGGAAACACAAAAGATGCTTTAATATACACCGATCAGGCATATCATTATGACCACCTTCCTAATAATGTGTTGGTCCCCCTTTTGCTGCCAAAACAGCCCTGACCTGTCAAGGCATGGACTCCACTAGACCCCTGGCACCAAGATGTTAGCAGAAGATTCTTTGAGCTGTAAGTTGTGAGGTGGGGCCTCCCTGGATCGGACTTTTTTGTTCAGCACATCCCACAGATGCTTGATTGGATTGAGATCTGGGGAATTTGGAGGCCAAGTCAACACCTCAAACTCGTTGTTGTGCTCCTCAAACCATTCCTGAACTGTTTTTCCTTTGTGGCAGGGCGCATTATCCTGCTGAAAGAGGCCACAGCCACCAGTGAATACTGTTTCCATGAAAGAGTCTACATGGTCTACAACAATGCTTAGGTTGGTGGTACGTGTCAAAGTAACATCCACGTGGATGGAAGCACCCAAGGTTTCCCAGCATCACGCTGCCTCCGCCGGCTTGCCTTTTTCCCATAGTGCATCCTGGTGCCATGTGTTCCCCAGGTAAGCGATGCACACGTACCTGGCCATCCACGTGATGTAAAAGAAAATGTGATTCATCAGACCAGGCCACCTTTTTCCATCTCTCCATGGTCCAGTTCTGATGCTCTCATCCCCACTGTTGGCGCTTTCGGTGGTGGACAGGGGTCAGCATGGGCACCCTGACAAGTCTGTGGCTATGCAGCCCCATACACAACAAACTGCGATGCACTGTGTATTCTGACACCTTTCTATCAGAACCAGTAGCTCGTCTGTTGGATCGGACCACACGGGCTAGCCTTCGCTCCCCACGATCATCAATGAGCCTTGGCCGCCCATGACCCTGTCGCCGGTTCACCACTGTTCCTTCCTTGGAGCACTTTTGATAGATACTGACCACTGCAGACCAGGAACACCCCACAAGAGCTGCAGTTTTGGAGATGCTCTGACCCAGTCATCTAGCCATCACAATTTGGCCCTTGTCAAACTCCCTCAAATCCTTACGCTTGCCCATTTTTCCTGCTTCTAACACATCAACTTAGAGGACAAAATGTTCACTTGCTGCCTAATATATCTCACCCACTAACAGGTGCCGTGATGAAGCGATAATCTGTGTTATTCACTTCACCTGTCAGTGGTCATAATGTTATGCCTGATCGGTGTATTTTGTGTTATATTAGACAGGTGAACAACTGTTTGGATACCTTTATCGACAGAAAACTAACAATTGTTACCATTGTTATATAGCTCAACATGGTTAGTCTTATTGTTTGAATCTGTTGTTTTCTTGATTTACCATAACATGTTTTTTATTATGCCTCAAGAGACAATACTAATCTAGTGGCTAATAAAGCACAATCAGAAAGAGCTTTATTTGAAGTAACAATAATACAGCATTTCCTCCACCATACAATATACTGTATTTTAAAATTAATTGCATGCCATTTAGCAACACAAGTCATCCAGCTTTTATTAATATGATATTCTAATATCGATCTAACTTGCTGCAGTCTGCAATGAGTGTCTCATATCAGCCACCAAGTGAACATACAGAGTAACTGTCACGAACATTCAGTTATTTTGATCTTATTACATTTTCATGGACTTTTAATTTGTTATTTTCAGTCACATATGTTCCTTTGTTCAGTTCAGAGATCGTATTATTATAGGGAGATAAGAGGGTCTGTATCTCTTACCATTGGAGAAAGCGTAACGGCTAACTTAATCACGTGCGGCACCTCTCAGCCTATCGTGTCGCCGTTCAAAATTCCTCCCTGTGTACCGCCAATGCGTACTGCCAGTTAGCATTAGCCGTTACGCTTTTTTGGCTAAAGGTTGCAGGCTTGCCTTCCAGTGGAATGTGAATTTTACCAGGGGCTAAATATCATGTTATTTGGGGCCGCTTCAACCCGCGACATGAAAAACAACCCGCGGTAACAGTATTAAAGTAGACCAATTCCGTGGGAAAACCGCGGACTTGCCAACACTGGGGAGAGCAGTGATAACCCCCCAATACAACAATAGGCTGATACCCCCAACCACAACTGACTTTTAAATAAAAATAAAAAAAATGATTTTGTGGTCTAATTGAATAGGTTTTCATGCTTGATTGTTTAAAAGAATACCTATTTTTCCACATATTTTACATTGTTGCAGCAACCCTCTTCCCATTCTGTCAGTAACGCTCTGTTTAGTTCCGGTCTCTGTGAAGACTGTCCTTCCAAAAAGCACAGTGTGCTCTGATTGGTCAACTGCTTTAAGCGTATTTCGAAAATGTAATAAAAAATGATACAGCAGAAAAACTGCCAAAACAAAAACTAGTTACAAAAGTTTACAAAAAAAGGTGACATACTAACTAGTGGAAAGGCCTAACATGCTGCTGTGTATTTTTCAGTATGGTATAAAGAAGAAGGAAGAGAAGGAGGCAGAAGCCCAAGCAGCCATGGAGCAGGCGTCAGAGGGTAGTCTGACCCGCCCCAAGAAAGCAATCCCTGCCGGCTGCGGCAATGAAGAAGAGGAGGAGGAAAGCATCGTTGACACCGTCATGAAGTTCCTCCCAGGCCCGCTTCAAGATATGTTCAATAAAAAGTAACAACATTCCACGACAAGCCGTGATAAAACGGGAATCATTAATGTCATGAAAGCCACTTCCTCTTTCCCCTTCCCCTCTCTCATTTGTTCTAAGATCTCTGGATTCAAAATGTGTGCCATAACATCTGTCTTTAACTGCGATACATGTGACATTTTTTGATGAAAAGAATGGGGAAAAATACAATCTGTGCACTAGAAATGTTACATTGCATATGCTCTGCTTGAAGACAAATTTAATGCCCCCTGAGTCCAGACCTTAGAACAAGAATATTCCCCATGCTTCATTAATTTTGTTTGTAAATAGAAAATGAAAAAATATCTGTATA
>RJVU01021200.1:2792639-2870176 GCA_003731715.1 Anabarilius grahami | reverse complement strand
GATTTCTCCAATCATATCATATTTTTGATTGTTGCTCTGTTATAGATATTATTGATGAATCCATGTGGTATACCTATAGATATATACTGTATACAGATTAATTTAACATCCATACTTCAAACTAGTATACAGTTGCTGCCATCATGAATTGTCACATTGTATCCGACTGAAAACTGTAATATGGAAGAGAACGTACACTATCACATGATTTGGCTGTTTTGCTGTTTGCTCAAAGCATAATAACAATTTTTTTTTTTATCAGTACACTGTATCCAATTTCCATTGGTGTTTTTAGCTGAAATACACTCAAATTTAAGGCAATAACTCTGGTTTTGGATTTTGTTGTCTGACATTAACCAGTGTTAAATGACATATTGCTCACATCTATATAGATCTTCCTTTGGAGAAAAGTAAACTATACGTCCCTCATTACGTCATCACGCACATTCACATCACACTCTATAAACTGGATTTGACTGATTAAAAACGAATCACATATGTTAGCCAGCCACAGCAAGAGAAACCATAGCGCTAGGTGTTTTCTTGAATTGACTTGTTTGTGCTTTTACAGTGCTTAGATTGTGAGGGGTGACATCGATCACATACAACTACAATTGGATCAATAGGGCTATATATATATAAATATATAATCTCTTCATATTCACTGCTGTACAGTAGAATCTAGTTCTTTAGTGTCTACATTTATTTACGTTAGCTCTCACAATATGGTTGTGAGCACACATTACGTAAACAGACAGTGACAATGGTGCAATATTTGTTTCTGAATGAAGATGTCCTGTGTCCGTTGGTTGTATATGGGACTCTGATCCCAGATCAGCAATAACAGACAATCTTCATGGTTATGTATTCAGCTTATTTGCTAGAGAATTTTTGTGTGCAAATGCCATGTCGTCTTCCTAGTATCAGTCAAGCAAGCTTAGTAAAAGGAAACTGGAGAAGGAGGTTGCGCGATTCCTACTTTTTAGATTCTCTAAACAAAGGCTGGCTCTTATTTTATGAGCTACGAATGGATCTGACTTGTGTTTTTATGCTTGCTTGTTGCTAGTTTATGTATGATGTTATTTCTCGTTGCTGTAACTGCATTGACAAGAGGGAAAACAGCGGGACTGAATTCCTCAATACTGAGAAAATCAGATTTGAAAGACGCAAAGTCAGATTGTATTATCCATCCTCTCTTTTTTTACTAAGAAAATAAAAAGATAAGCTACTTGGCCGTGGTTTGATAGTGTGTGCTTGTATTCTCATTAGATCATGTCCGCAATTACTGTAAGTAACAATGCATTCAGGAAAACCTGTTAGTCGCAAATGTGTGTTTAAATTTTAACAACATTCAAGTTTCAGAAAAATACAACTAGGAATCAGGCTGCCATTCTGTTGTTTTTAAACATTCCAAATATTCAATACATTCCATCCAATCCATACTGGCCTGTGAATGAAAAACAAAAATGTTTTTTTTTCAGTGTCTCTAGAAATCATACAATAAGCCATGGCGTTGAGAGTAAAATAGTGTAGCACACAAGCACGTTGATGTAAGAGCTTTCCTGCCATGTACCACAAGAACCAAGGAGTTAATTAAATTTATATTAATGTTTATGATATGAATGTGCTTGCAGATTAGAATGGTGTCCTTCAACAGCTGAACAAACTAGCCAGTTGCTAAGATGCTAAATTTAATATTAGTGGTCAATCATCCTGAATGTTGTCAGATTTTACTGCCACTTGTGTTTAAGGCCTTTACTCACAAGAAATGACAATGTCAGCTATACCACTTTCGGAGAGGAGATTCAGCTAAAAACATTTGCATAGCATTAGCATAGTTAGCTAAATACATGCAACTGACTTAATATCTCCCATTTCCGCCACCCAGAGTGTACTTTACAATCGACAGAGGTCTTTTTTGGAGCACAAACATGTTTTTTCTACATGTCTATCAACTGCCCTTGATTCTGCCGCTCTTATAGTCTGTGTAACATGGTGAATTTTCATCAGCTGCACTGATAAATACTGCCCGAGACCCATCACTCATCTTATATCATCACCTGTTTTATTAAACCAAAGAGTGTTCCTGTTTGTGAGATTGTCTGCTGTTATTATTTTTTTTTATCAACTTTTATTATTTATTATCAACTTTTATTATTATTTTTATAATCAACATTTTAGTTTTCTTAATTTTAATGTTGTTCTTTTACATTATTGTCTAAAGTGGTGTAATATGCGACTACCATGTCAGTTCTTTGGGCTTTGTGATTGTCTTAAACAGATTCCTAAAACAAAGAACAAAGAAATTATCACACAATTAAATTTAAAAGTTTAAAAATCAACATCAAAACATTCACCCATTCCCTGAACATATTTTGTATGTTTACTTCAGTACTGTATGAGTATAGAAAAAATATTGCATAATCATCATGATGTTCTCTAAATGTAAATCAACATTTGACATGCATTAACTCAAAGTCATTCCGTGTCTCTCAGATGCTAATGAAGATACTGCCTAACACAGTAGCGTTATGAAATATTCCATTGTTGTTATCTGAATGTATGTGTCTACTGTTCTACTGCATTGTCCTATGTGGTTTCCTCTGTGTTAAAAACGATAAATTATCTTGGTGTGATTTTCCGTCTGTAATCTGTTCCTGTCTCTAGGTGGTTGTATTTTGGAAAAATTCTGTTTCTTATTTGGTGCAAGTTTTTTTTAAGTCACTGTAGATTCTCCTCCCTCCTCTTTGTTGATGAACTGTATGCATGCATATGATGTGCACTGTAGGTGAGGTTATAAATGATATTTCTGTGTGTCTTTTGTGTTTTCCGAGCGCTCCACCTGTAGGCCTCACTGCATGCCCGTTATAGACAGATTTTAGACTGTAACATTCCTGCCAAATGGAATCACCACACACGGATAATAAAGTGATTTCATATAATTGTTTTATAGTTGTGTGTTCCTGCTTTCGGGTGGGCTGCAAAATCTCCTTTGTTGAGGTTGAAGGAAAACAAAAAGAGGCATTTAAGCATGTGAAGAACAAAAAAGACATCTTACAAATAAGATTCTTATAGCTTATAATGTGTGCTCTTCCAAAAGTGTGCTCTTTTGTCTTTTCCAGTCAAAATGTCTAAAATCTTTGAAACAAGATTTAGTTCAGAAGAAACAATTGTACAAAATATTAAGACTTGTTTTCACAGTATGTATCTTTAATACAACTGTATTTTGACTTACTGTATTAAACAAGTGAAAAACATCAACCAGTGCAGTAGGACAAAATACACTTAGTCAAAAGCAGTGATGGGAATAACGGCGTTATAAATAAACGCCGTTACTAACGCCGTTACTTTTTTCAGTAACGAGTAATCAAATGAATTACTTTTTCTCGCATTACAACGCCGTTACCGTTACTGACAAAAATAATGCCGCGTTACTATAATTGAGCTCACCGAAGCGGTTTTCGTCAGAGTAGGCTCTCTCTCAGCCATAGGACCTGCAAAGATTTTTCTCTGGTGTGTGCTGCGGTTAGTCATACACAAATATAGCCCAATTTTAAACTGATAATAATGAACGATGCTCTGTGTGTGTGTCTGTGAGCATACGAGCTTAGCGCGAGCTCAAATACCCTTTGTGACATGCTGGATCGAAAATATGTGAAATAAGTTTTTCTAGTTGACTAGTCAACTAATGGCTTAAATTAATAACTACTAATCACATTTATATTCATTTAATTTCTTAAATACTGGAGAGAATAAACCATAATTATGAGCGTTTATGTAATATAGGCTATGCAGTCAAGCGCACGCATAAAGCTTGCCATAAAGAACCGGCAAAAGTAATAATTATGAATGTGACCAAAACAGCAAGGAGACATTTTAATTGTTTATTAATAAAGTAATGTTTTCTTAATCAGTGTTGGCTGCAAAGATGAAGTTGACATTGCTGACTCTCATCATCTCCGCATACTGGACGCGCCTAAAAGATACATTCTTTGAGAATGAGTCTTAATATCTTATGCAGTGATTCAAGGGATATTATAAGTTTTACTGCAAAACAATTAAAAAACATCTAGTTTTTTATTGCAGTGTGACCCTGTGTTTTACATAGTAAATGCTGTCAATCCAAAAATGTATAATTTCTGCATTAATTTCTCGTTTTATATTCTTTTGATGCTGTTCTACATTTACACATTTTTGAAAAAATCTGAAATCAGTTCAATAAACATTAAAGGGCTTTGAACAGAATAATCTGTCTCATTCAAATGATGATTAGATCCTCTTTTCCAAAAGATGAAATTGGTAAATCTCACTGCTAAATAAATAATAATAAAATAGCAAAATAACATTAGTGATGCCAAAGGATTTAAAAACAAAAGTTATTTGCCCAAACGACTGTGGCCATTAGTATTCTGGAACATCAGAGCTGTCATGCAAAAAATGACAGTGACACATGACTTCAATATGACTTCTAGATTGTGCAAAAAGATACTTGTACTTTTGGATTAATCAGATAATATTAATGAATGTATTTTCAACATTGACATAACCTAGGTTATTAGTCATCACATCCACATGCCTATTTACTCACAGAATTAATCCTAAATCATCATCTTTGTACAACAGCTTATTGCAGCACCAACTTCTATATTTTCTATCTTCATCAATAGAAGTTTAATAGTACAAAAAACATTACTGTATGTGCTCATGAAAATAAAGTAAAGAGCCAGTAAGAGCTGGCTGGCTCGAAATGTTGCCAATGTGGAAATGTCTTAATAAATTAAGAGGAAACATTATTTGCAGTTGTAGTGTGCCAACTTTCTTGGTTTATTTTGTCCTCGCCAATAGAGTGCTATGGCGCAGGTAACCATAGTGACTGACAAAATTAAACATTCAAGATGACGACTTCTGAGAACAGGATGTCACAACTGACACAATGATTTTTAATGAATGAGTCCAATAGAGGTGTGGGCTCATCTGTCAAATCTTAATTAAGTGACCTTTTTGAACACCAGAGTGCATTGGATTTGTGACCATATCACAAAAATGATGGGAGCAACTCCAGTGGAAAGACAGCAACTGGATCTAAAACATTACCATAACGTTACCAAAGTTACCAGAAAAGCACTAACAGTGTACCACTGCTCAGGTATTTCAAAATTCTTTTTACACCTAAGTGAAGAACGAAAAAGAGTTTTGCCACAAGCACCGCAAGATTCTTAAAGGAGGCCAGAAATGCTCATTTTAACAACCTCAGTTTAAAGGGTAAAATTGAAATATTATTAATGAGTTAGAACTCTACGCTTATTAAAATTAACCATTGGTCTTCCATAGTATCATATATTTAGATAATGATAACCACAGGCACACAACTGCTAGCTTATAAAATGTCTGTAATTATTTGGCCTCTATTTCATTACTCCTTTACTAAATGTAATGTCTACATTAATAATATAATAAAATTCGATATGAATATCTCACATTTCTGCCACAATACCATGGTTACTGTTAGTGTTACTACAGTAAATCCATGGTAAATGTTTGTGAATTGTGGATTGAAAAGTAGCCTATTCTAACCAGATCTTTGTGGTTCAATGTGTCTCCTGCTTTCCGCATTGGTTTTGTTGAGAATGTCAGTGCAGTTTCATCTGCTTTGCACTAGTTTAGGCTGCTTCTGAAAACATAGACATGCTGACTTGTTGCTTCGCTGTCATATCAGGCAATGACATTACAGGCAACGTTTGCACACGAAGGCACCTCACAAAACAGACAGACTTCTGAGGCATCGTAACGGTTTAATGATCTACAGTAAAATAGAGCAAGCTTTGGTAATTAAGCAAATATTTAATTACTACAATAGAAATTTCTCACTAGAAATTACATCAAAAGTGGAAAACATTGGCCAAAAATTTACATTTACACACAAACTGACCACCAACTGTAACTTTCAGACACCATCTTTATTTTTTAGTTCAACTGTCACAGAATAGAATGCACAGGATTGTGGAATATAAGGACACATCTATGCTGCCTTCAAAAATCGCAGATGAAGGTATCGCAGGAGACAGGAAGTGAGGCTAACATTGGATTCGGACATGCTTTGATGCCTTCCTACCTTGGAATGCAGCCTCCGAAAGCAGCGTTTTGCTGTTTTCGGATGCAGCCTAAATCTTCTAGAGATTTTGTGTTTTTTTCAGAGACCTTGAACACTTTTCACTGGATCTCACAGCTGTTTAGTGGTTGTGAGATCGAGACCGGTCAGCAAGTTATGGAATTTGTTCTGAGCTCGCATGGTGCTGTCTTTCGGCCAGAGCTAATTAATGATCCATGTGGCGAGGTTCTAAAAAGTAGTGCTTTTCAATTTGGTGCTTTTAATGTTTTTATACACTCTAAAAAATGCTGGGTTAAAAACAACCCAAGTTGGGTTGAAAATGGACAAACCCAGCGATTGGGTTGTTTTAACCCAGCGGCTGGGTTAAATGTTTGCCCAACCTGCTGGGTAGTTTTATTTAACCCAAATATTGTTTAAAAATTACTGTATTTCTTGCTTAAAATGAACCCAAAATATGTTGGAAATTAACATTTATTAATATGTTTAATAAACAAACATTTATTAATACTTTTTTTGAATAATATTTAAACAATAAACATTTATTAAATTGCTTATTAATAAATGCTCATCTTTTTGATTATTATTGTTGCCTCTAGTAATTATGAGTCTGATTTTTAATTTCCAACCTATTTTGGGTTCATTTTAAGCCAGACATATAGTAATTTGTAAACAATTGTTGGGTTAAATAAAACTACCCAGCAGGTTGGGCAAACATTTAACCCAACTGCTGGGTTAAAACAACCCAATCGCTGGGTTTGTCCATTTTCAACCCAACTTGGGTTGTTTTTAACCCAGCATTTTTTAGAGTGTATATATATATATATACAAAACAGAAATGGCAGCGTTTATCAATTGTTGTCACAGTTTACTGCTACACCTGGACTAAAATCTAGTTCTGTCACCTTGTGTTGACATTGTGAAACTGCATGATTTTAATATTTTGCGTGGCGGGCAACAAATATATTTTAATATACAAGCTGTGGGCCTTTTGAAATTCGTCCCCAGGCTGTATTTGGCACGTGGGCCGGACTTTGGACACCCCTAAAATTTACCTTAGTCAGGGTGAGGGTAGATGCCATATTACATTTTATGTGGATAAAACAAGGCTGTCAGAGATAAACCTACAGTCTTTACAATGGCACACACTGTATAAAGGTCTTAGATCACGGAAATTACACAACCCCCAACTTTTTTTGGAGTTTTTTTCTACTGAAAGTTTTTTGGATATTTTTCATCAATCGAACAATCGGTATGTTGTTAAACAACAGTACAATCCATTGAACACATTGTATTTCTATCCATCACGGCCTTGTTTTCATTCCTGTCAAAAATTAAATATACCCTAAGATCTATGAGACCTTTTTAAAAAGTGCAAACAAAACATCCTGTCCACAATGAAAAGTCACATAATTTATAGTCTTTTACCATTGATTGCTACTTCAGAAAACATATTAGAAATGAATATAAGGTTTGGCACCCCCTCAGCCATTCAAGAGCTAAGTGATTCATCTTAATAAAAGAGTTAAGAATGACAGTTCTGAAAGAGCCAGAAGGCTAAGATGACAGAGAAGATATACAGTATACAGCTGCTTGCTACACTCCTTCGACATCTGGCATCTCTCACGACACAACTCTCGTGGTTCTAGTAGCTTGTAGTTCCATAATTAGGTCCAAGCTTGAGTGTAGTATTGAATCAGTCTCAAAACCTCTCCACTTGCAAGCCAAATTGTATTACTTGCGAAATTTTGCGATTTAATATAACATGTTAAAACCTGAATGCTAGATATTAGCATGGGAAAGAAACTAGTTGTTTTGGTTCCCCAAATTTCCATTTGTCTAAATCCTGTAATGAAAGTAAACTGTTTTAGACAACTTGCGGCTCCTTTAAACTGCACAAGGGGGAAATCAAGATCAACTGGAGCTCTAATTGCGTAGTATAGAGTATTCATGCATATCCATTTACTACCATGCCTGTGCTTTTGTACCGATGCACGCACTCCACTTCCTGCTCTACAAAAACATGAGGCTGCTGGAGAAAAAAAAATCAATTCCATTATCATTTACGCTCAAGGGTGGCCTTTTCATACTCAGCTGCTTTCTTCGTCTCAGAACAGCACTCTGCTGGTAGGAGATCCAGGCTTCAATTGGCATCCTGCGGTCATGAAAAGTTTATGTCAATTAAACGGTCTCCGTTGGGTCCAACAAAAGGCTAGTGAGGAGACCCATGTCACATCAGAAACGTTTCTGAGGTAATCTCTTGAGGTGGCTCTCTCCACAACCTGAATTCAGCATATCTTCAACAATAGCAGCAGTATGGGAAAGACTTCATGTTAGTAGGTAAAACAATTTATTTTGTATTTATTTATTAATTAATGTTATTGAGCAAACACACATTAAATTGATCAAAAGTGACAGAAAAGAGTTAGACAGTTAATACAAATTTATATTTCAAATAAATGCTGTTCTTTTAAACTTTCTATTCAACCAACAATCCTGAGCAAAAATCATTCATGGTTTCCACAAATATAATAAGCAGCACAATGGTTTTCAACATGTTTAAACAACATTTTCAATAATAATAAGAAATGTTTTAAGCACCAAATCAGCATATTATAATGATTTCTGAAGGATCATGTGACAAGACTGGAGTAATGATGCTGAAAATTCAGCTTCGCCATCACAGGAATAAATTATTTGAAAATATATTCAAATTGAAAAACATTATTTTAAATTGTAATAATACTTCACAATATTACTGTTACTAAAATTAATGCAGCCTTGGTGAGCATAAGGGACTTTTTTTTTTAATACATTTTTACCAATCCAATTTAATTTCTGTCATCATTTAGGCTCATCCTCATGTTGTTTCAAGTCTGTATGATTTTTTTTCCTACTGTAAAACTCAAATTGTGAATATTTATGCTTTATATTTATGCCATTATGCTATATTTAATGAATGTGATGCAGAACCAAGGCTTTTCAATTGTCAAAATGGCAAAATGCGTGATTAATAAATGAAAACCTTACCTGAAAATCCTGACCAAGAACACAAAACCGGTCTGAGTGTTTTGTTTATGAATCTGAATGATCTGGATCTGAAAAACCTTTAGCAAACAGCTCACTGGACCTTGGGGCTTTAGATATCTTAAGTCATGGACTGATATTTTTAAAAAGCTTGTACACTCAAATGACACCCCCAAAATTATCAAAATTGCAGAGAAAATAGCAATCAATTATATTAATTAAAAAAATGTATCTTTTTGTGTTCCACAGAAAAAGTCATACAGGTTTGGAACAACATGAGGGTTAATATAATGACAGAATTGTTTTGTGAGACCAAAATTGATTGTGTCAAAATGCATTTAAAGGGAGAGTTCACCTAAATATTCTGTCATCATTTACTCATGTTGTTCCAAACCTGTATGACTTTTTTCAGAATATCTTATTTGGTGTTCCACAGAAGAAAGAGTTTTGGGAACCAAACATTATGTATAATGTATTAAACACAAGCTAACAGTGTAGTGCAAGCTGACCACTAGGGCCGGCTGTCAGACCAGACATTTTCAGCTTTTATCATTTGTGTTGAGAATTTATTGTTCCTGTCATACTGGACAAAGTAAAAGTCTAAAGGCTCCTTTCCATCACTTTGTGTACACATTTCTGAAGCCCTAAATCACGTTACCTTCTTTCAAAAGTCATCCAGAGTTTAATTATTCAAATATAAGTCACAAAGCACTATGACTGCATGTTGTTTGCACTTTTAATACTAGTATGGATGTTTCCATGAATCTCAACATGTGAGAAATTTAGCATTGGCAATAAATTATCTTGACTAAATGAACTATATACTCTAATTCATGCAAATCATGATGAATGACTAGAATTTTCTAAATTCTGCTCATGAACATATCACTCCAAGAATATAAGCATTCAATCACCTATCTAGACTATCTCTCATAAATCTGCATGTCTGTCAGTCAGGACATATCTATTTGCATTCAATAGATTCTGAGATTAGATGTGTAAATGAGGCTGAAGAGGGAAGATTGGGGGGAGTGTTGTATCATCAAATCTTCATCAGAGCAGCATCACATTGAGAGATGGAGTTTTTGGCCCTAGAATTGAGATTCATCCTCTGAAATATGATAGATATTTTTTATGGCCTGGGGACACCATGATTGACAGCTCCATTGACACGCAAATGGTAAAAAGGAGCATGTGATATGGGATGGAAGAGCAATAGTTGAAGTTAATGAAGGCAGCTCTTCTGGGACCCACAGCTTTTAGGGACAGGTGAGAAAATGGCCACACATTCACAGAGACACACATACATATACATGCCCCGCCTTCTAATGACAGGCACTGACACATATCAGTAGAATTATGGGCCATTTCATTTCAAAGGTTACCCCTGGAGGACTTCTCCATTTCAGCATGTTATAAAGAGCGAGATTGAAGGCTATGGAGATTAGAAAAGCACCACTGGAGAGACCCTGTGACCTCAATTAGTGAGTCTGTGTCCTTAGCCATTTTACAGATACTGAGGAGCATGGACAAAGCACTCTCAGTCGGAAGCCCAAATGCCAGAAGATTCCAAGTTGATGCGACAAAACAGCACAAAATGTATCAAGACACATATAAGCAGTAAACAGCATGAGATAAAGTCGGTTACCTTCAGCTAAACTGACACTGCACTGCATGGTCTATGGGCAACAGAGAAATAATAGCTCTGTTCCAATGCCTAGAGCTGCCTACCTAGACAGTATTTTAAGGCATTGTAGGCATGGTACTGACTCAAAGTTTGTTGTCACTGCAATCCCAAAATGCACTGTGACTAGGTTGTGTCAGGGGTTCCCCTTTTTTTTTTTTTTTTTCTTAAAGTACCCCCTAAGATTTTAAGTTATTATTTCAATAATCTAAGACAAAAAGAACAAAGACTCCACTGCTAATGGAAATAATAGTTACTTTTAAGGGTATTCCTCACTTGGGATTATATTTACAGTACAAGAATCATCTAGGCCTGCAAGTGAAAATACAAATGTTTATTTCTTAAAGGAGTCATATAATGGCAATTTTACAAGATGTAAAATAAGACTCTGATGTCCCCAGAGTGTGTATGTGTTTAAGCTCAAAATACCCCACAGGTAATTTTTTATAGCATGTTAAATTTGTCACTTTTTGAGGGTGAGCAAAAACGCTCAGTTTTTGTGTGCGTCCCTTTAAATGCAAATGAGCTGCTGCTCTCAAGAAGAGGGTGGAGTTTCAAGAGCTCATGTTAGCAATGCCAATTACTGTCATGATCACAAGTTGGAGTACCCTAGTTAGCCACTAGAGGGCACTCCAACCCGGACTATTGCTTCACCACTTTTGGACTTCATTTCCCATAAACCACTTCCTGGACTCGTTATCCCGTCATTGCATTCAGCTGTTTTGTGTTTGATCATTTGTGTCTGTCTATTTATACCCTGTTTGTTTCTGCTTTTGTTATGGAGGTTTCATTTATGGTCACCGGTTTCTCTGTTTTCCCTTGTTTTTGTATAGACTGTTTTGTGGAGTTCGACCCTTGCCTGTTCTGGATTACGTTTTGGATTACCCCATTAAAGCTGCGGATCTTACCTTCTTGTCTCTGTGCCTTACGTGACAGAAACCTCAATCATGCAAAGGTCCAGCAGTATGGGTTTCCGGATCCTTCCTCCAGCTACTATGAGGGAGCGAACGGCTCGACTTCGGGCGTTGATGGCTCTACGCCAAGAGGGTTGGGAGGCAGGATGTTTCGCCCAGACCTTTTGGACGATGGCGGTGGGGCTAAATTATAATGAGGCTGCTCTAAAGGAGATTTTTAATAAGTGTCTGAAGGACCCTCTGCCTCAATGGGAGTTGGAGAGGCTTCAAATCCTAGGGCTTTGTCAATTTTCTCTCCCATAGAAGCCATTGGGCAACACCTGCTCAGCCAGAGCCCGCACCAGCCCGTGAGCCCGCTCCAGCCCGTGAGTCAGTTTCAGAGCCCACTCCACCCCGTGAGTCCTCTCCAGAGCCCGCTCCGGCCAGTGAGGCCGCTCCAGAGCCCGCTCCAGCCTGTGAGTCCGCTCCGGTGCCTACAGAGGAGGTAGGCACAGAGCCACCGCCCCACCCACATAAGAGGAGGAAGAAGAGGAAAAAGGCTTCCTCTGTCCCTCAAGGCCCGGAGGCCTTCCCAGAGCCCGTGGTAGGCCCGGAGACCACCACAGAGGTCGTTCTTTGGCTTCCCAAGCGTCTTGCCCTGCCGGCGCCACCTAAGCGCCTTGTCCTGCCCAGGCCATCTGATCTGCTGAAGCCCTCTTGGTCAGTTCCTCCAGCACCGCCCTGGCATTCAGCCCGGACTCCAGACCTGCTGGATCCCGCCTGGTCAGTTCCTCCAGCACCGCCCTGGCAATCAGCCAGGACTCCAGACCTGCTGACACCTGCCTGGTCTGTTCCTCCGGCTCCCCCCTGGCCTTCAGTCAGGGGCTCTGGACCTGGCCCACCATCCCTCCCCCTGGTCCTCCTCCAGTCCACCTCCCTCCTGAGTTTTTTTTGTTTGATATTTTGTTTGGTTGGAACGTCTGGGATCCGCTCCGTAGGGAGGGGGTACTGTCATGATCCAACCTGGACTATTGCTTCACCACTTTTGGACTTCATTTCCCATAAACCACTTCCCAGACTCATTATCCCGTCATTGCATTCAGCTGTTTTGTGTTTGATCATTTGTGTCTGTCTATTTATACCCTGTTTGTTTCTGCTTTTGTTATGGAGGTTTCATTGCCTGTTCTGGATTACGTTTTAGATTACCCCATTAAAGCTGCATATGGATCTTACCTTCTTGTCTCTGTGCCTTATGTGACAATTACCTCACGCAGACTCACTTAGAATTTTAGAAACTGTTCAGCCTTTTATGCTCAAAACGGTGATGGAGAGACTCATGTACAACATGTAGACTGCAACAGGACATTTCCAAATGGTTAGTTGATGAATTTATGTAGCTGATGTGGAGTTAACTATCTTAAAGTCATTGTTTAGCATCATGTCATGATAATCTACTGTATAAATCGCTTGTGTGGGAACTGTTGTAAGATGCCTACAGAGCCAGAGAATATATGCTGCATGAAAATATAACAGGTTTAGTTTAATTACAGTTATAACTTATGTTGTCATCTTACTTTTATGACATGTTATTGCATTTGTGTTATGTCATGTAATGAAATAACATGGCTTCAGTGTTTTGTTGCGGGTTGATGTACATTTTAGGGTTAGTGATGTCACCAACCCGGGAAGAGGCCGTTTGTTGTAGTCCTTAAACAGAGAATGTTTTAAAAGAAAATATCTCGCTTTGCATTCAATTTTGGGCGTCTTAACTTTGCAGATGTTGTTTATGCTCTAACAGCAACATTACACACTACACACTAACTACAGTTAAAAAAGTGAAATCATACCACCCCTTTAAAATTTTCACTTTCAAGCATTCAAACCCTCAAGCTTTTAACATGCCAAATCCTTGATCATTTATTTTGGCAAAATATTGGTGAAATGCTGAAATATAACACACATTGCATTCCCAAATGCACATTAAACTCACTGTGCTTCCATAGATTGGAGTTTAAATTAAATGGCAGCCTTTGATTTGATAATCGTGATTTGATAAGATGTACTGCTATTTCAGTTTTATTTCCCCATTTGTTTATTTTAATTTTACATTTGATTTAATTAATTAATAGCTTTTGTGAGTTGATTATTAGTATAAACTCACAAACCCCTGTTTGGGAAACCCTGGGTTAAGTGATAGAAATGATCCAACATGGTAAACGATTTGAGAAACAAAAAAAATGTTGATTATTATATATACATGTTCTGAAAAAGTTTCAATAAAATTGTTTAAACCAATTCATATGAACAACTTTACTCATTATTTGTGTGTGATACATATTGCTATGCTCATTAGATGCTCATTAGTTTTGTCGGCTTAGCAACATGCTAACATCAAACTTTGCAGAATCTCCTTTGTAGAGCTGTTGCTGCATCTGTAGAATATTCAAATCATGTTTCATTTAAGTTAGAATGCTACTAATCAATATGTAGTAACACACTGACTGTATGCAGTCATGAAATCTGTTACCCTCTTCTTGAAATCCAATCACAAGTGGTCACAGGAGATTAATTAAAAGATTGCATGTTACTACCAATGCAAAAAGCAATCTCCCTCGCCTTACTGCTTGTGACCAGATCACCTGAGATGCATGTTAATGCCAGGTGTAAACAGGGCCATAGAACCACATTTTTGTCACACAGCAGATCTTGGTGTACATAAACAGGGCTTACATCTGTGCACTTGAGTGCCTTGGTTTACATAATGCCTTGTTTTCTGGTGTGTTTGCAGCCCCCGAAATAACATTAAGATACAGAAGGAGCTTAGCTGTGCTTCATGCAGTTTAAAGTATCCAGACAGCAGATAGTACAGCCCCAGTGTGCACTGAAAAAATATTTACACAAACTCTGCTGCCATTGAATATGGCGGTACTAAATATCACAGCCCATTTTTTCCCAAGCAAATCCGCTTTCTTACTTCACGCACTGCATTTTTTGGATTAAGCTCTGCTGGGCTGCAAAATTGAACTGCCAACCACCTATAGAAATTTGATAACTGAGCCTATGCACTGAATCCAAATTTCTCTCTTTTTCCATAGCCCCTGAGAAGAGTGGCGTTAAGTAAATCAGCTTTTCATGCTTATTAAAGCAAGCCATACATGAAGAAACAGAAGACAAATTCAAGAGTTGGTGGAGCATCACCACCATCCCAGAGGGGCCCTTTGATATCTTATTATCTTACTGATTGATGAAACATTTGGGCCACTTAGGTTCAACTCTCTATGGCCAACGAAGTCACGTGTAGTCCACCAGGCTAGTCCATCAGAATACCAATTACTAATTGTGGAAGACCTAATTGGTTCAGATTGAAGTTAAGATGTTCGGTGCACTCAATATGAGGAGTCTAGATGAGATTTATGCAAAGGAGAGAAGGTAAATGAATGAAAGCCTTTGAAATGGTAATTCCCCAGTGTTTCAGAAGTTCTTGGCTAGGCTGATGACTCCACAATGGCAAAGACTAATTGTGCATTCTTATTAGGAACTGTGACCCAAGCCTTTATCACTGAAGCTAAACAAAACCTGAGAAAAGCAGTTATGCTTCAAGCTACTAACAAAATGTAACCATACATTGAAACTGAAAAATATATAAAATAAAAGTATAATTTAAATAGAACAATATAACCAGATTATATAATGTATAATTTTCCCTGTGTCAAAAATACTGAGGACATCAACCCAGGCTCATTGGAAAAATGTGCCTGTGGCAACATTTCTGCAAAATGAAATAGTTTCTTGCACTTTTTCATGACACAATAAAAGTGAAATGTCCGGTGAGTGGCACTAAAAGCGCATTGTTTTATCTGAAATGGATAAACGTGAATTTTGCTGGTTGTTGTACGTATCGCAGCAGTTAGGAGCTAAAAGGTTAATGCTCTTTCGCATTTGAAAATAACATACCACCCACCCCTGACAATAAACCAACCTGATAGTGTTAACAAAAGCAAACGTTAGTCAAGTCACCTTTATTTATATAGCGCTTTCTACAATGCAGATTGTGTCAAAGCAGCTTTACAGTGATAACTGGTAAATAATTTTGGCTACACAGCAGCTCTTAAAGAAAATGGTGTCATTGACCATCTTAAATAAATTCAGTATTGATTCATTCCATTGTAAAAATCAATAGTTATTAATTTAGTTAATTTATCTATATATCAGTGCTGGAGAAAACAGTGATGTCATCATCGAGCTCAGTTCAGTTCGCATACAATGGTGTCAATGCAGACAGATCAAAAACATTGTTGAATCAATCTCTTTTATCGTGACTCGTGTTTCTCTTACCAAAGTGCATCACAAGTGCAATGTTGTATCATTTGAGCTACAGAGCAAGTTTACTATGTCAGAAAAGCCATATGGAGCTGGTTGTGTGATGCAGGCTTCAAAATGTATTACTTTACAAATCATGCATTATGGTAAAAGTGTTTTGAGGTCATACTCATAATAAAGTATTGTGCAAGGAACCGCACAATAATAAGTCTTTATTAATCAAAAATTTGCCCCTGTAATCTTAATTTGTGAAAGGGAATCAAATGTTTTGGTGTTTTACTGCCAGAATTTTCAGTTAATTGTATGCATATTTTTTGGAGGGGTTTTTTTGGCAAAAATGTAGACACAGTAGAGGCATGTTTTCCCCAGTGATATGTTGAATGATGTTTTTGAATGAATCTTGATTAGGGTGACAACATTAATCTTGAAGAGATTCATTAAAGGGGTCATACAATGCCACTTTTACAAGATGTAAAATAAGTCTCTGATGTCTGAGTGTGTATGTGAAGTTTTAGCTCAAAATACCCAACAGATAATTTTTTATAGCAAGTTAAATTTGTCACTTTTTGAGGGTGAGCAAAAATGCTCAGTTTTTGTGTGTGTCCCTTTAAATGCAAATGAGCTGCTGCTCTCAATAAGAGGGCAGAGTTTCAAGAGCTCCTGTTAGCATTAGCGGCTACGATTACCTCACGCAGACTCACTTAAAATATCAGAAACTGTTCACCCTTTTATGTTCAAACCGGAGTCGGACAATGATGGAGAGACTCAAGAAGAAGTGACAAAATGTAGAAGGCAACAGGACGCTTCTGAATGGTTAGTTGATGAATTTATGTAGCTGATTTAAAGTCTAGCTATCTGGTGTAGCAATCTTAAAGTCATTGATAAGCCTATTCTGTCATGATAATCTATGAATCGCTTGTGTGGGAACTGTTGTAAGATCCTACAGAGCCAGAGAATATATGTTGCATGAAGATAGAACAGGTATAGTTTAGTTTAATTATGGTTATAACTTATGTTGTCATCTTGCTTTTATGACATGCTATTGCATTTGTGTTACATACTGTATTGCAATAACATGGCCTCTCCCCTTTGTTGCGTGTTCTCGGGGGCAGGGTTTATGTAAATTTTAGGGTTGGTGATGTCATTAACCCGGGAAGAAGCTTGTTGTAGTCCTTAAACAGAGAATTCTTTAAAGGTGCCCTAGAACTTTTTTTTTCAAGATGTAATAGATTTCTAAGGTGTCCCCTGAATGTGTCTGTGAAGTTTCAGCTCAAAATACCCCACAGATTTTTTTTAATAAATTTTTTTAACTGCCTATTTTGGGGCATCATTAGAAATGCGCCGATTCAGGCTGCTGCCCCTTTAATTGCTCGCTCTCCCCGCACCCGAGCTCTCGACTCTATATACATTGCATAAAGTTCACACAGCTAATATAACCCTCAAAATGGATCTTGACAAAGTGTTCGTCATGCATGCTGCATGCATGCATCGGATCATGTGAGTATAGTATTTATTTGGATGTTTACATTTGATTCTGAATGAGTTTGAGGCTGTGCTCCGTGGCTAAAGCTAACGTTACACACTGTTGGAGAGATTTATAAAGAAGATGCGTTTATGCATTTTACAGACTGCAAGTGTATAAAAATGAAAATAGCAACGGCTCTTGTCTCCGTGAATACAGTAATAAACGATGGTAACTTTAACCACATTTAACAGTACATTAGCAACATGTTAACAAAACATTTAGGGTGCGTTCACACTTGTAGTTCGGTTCGTTTGGTTCGTTTGGTCCGGACCAAAGAAGAAAACAAACATTTAGTCCTGGTCCGATTAGCGTTCAGATTGGCAATTTTATCACCGAACCAAAAGATACCGAACCTAAAGGCATAGGGATACATTCACAACCTGATTGGTCGGATTTTATGACGTATTGCCTATTTTGAGACGGAACTTACCGAACATCCAAAACAATGCTGTGTGCTGAGGTAAAAGCCCTCGTTGTGTGTGCGTAGCGGTGCGTAGCCTGCATGTGATGGTATTTTGGCCAGCTGGGAACTCGTGAAGAGCTTATAAAATGTGTAAAGTAGTCAAAACAGCGGCGGGAATCCATCCATCATACACACAGACGCGCGTCTGATGCCTGTCATGGGCAAACTCGCGACTCTGACAGGAAAAACCGACATGCGTGAGGATTCTTTCCTTTTTAGGGTCTCGTCTTCCTGTTTTTGGTTCGTTTACATGTCTTTGGTCCGTGTTGCATTCATATATCATTCGAACCGCACCAGAGTTCGTTTGGAAGCGGACCGAGACCCATCTTTTCAGCAGTCTCGGTCCGCTTGTTTGGTGCGCACCAGGGTTCGGATGGCAGCATTCACATATGTTCAAATGAACCGCACTAACCGAGCAATCGCACCAGGGTTCGTTTTAATCGAACCAAACATGACAAGTGTGAACGCACCCTTAGAAAGACAATTTACAAATATCACTAAAAATATCATGTTATCATGGATCGTGTCAGTTATTATTGCTCCATCTGCCATTTTTCGCTATTGTCTTTGCTTGCTTACCTAGTCTGATGATTCAGCTGTGCACATCCAGACGTCCTGCCCTTGTCTAATGCCTTGAATATGGGCTGGCATATGCAAATATTGGGGGCGTACATATTAATGATCCCGACTGTTACGTAACAGTCGGTGTTTGTTGAGATTCGCCTGTTCTTCGGAGGTCTTTTAAACAAATTAGATTTACATAAGAAGGAGGAAACAATGGTGTTTGAGACTCACTGTATGTCATTTCAATGTGAAGAGTTCAGATGCAAAAGCCTCTAAGTGTCGTCTAAAATTTTCTTCTAAAATGAGCATTTTTTATCAAGCTCGTATGTTTAGGTTCAGTAATTTCACTTTAATGTCAATTAATAGGTCATTTGTATTGCCATTAAAGTGAATTAACTGAACATAAACATACGAGCTTGATAAAAATGCTCATTTTAGAAGAAAATTTCAGATGGCACTTCATGTACAGAACTCTTGTTATTCAACTATGCCAAGGTAAATTCAATTTTCCATTCTATGGCACCTTTAAAAGAAAATATCTCACTTTGCTTTGAACTTCGAGCGTCGTAACTATGCAGATGTTGCTTATGCTCTAACAGCAACATTACACACTATCTAAAGTAAAGAAAGTTAAATTATAATCAGCCACCCCTTTAACACTATACAAAAAAATATATATAATGTATGAGTGATGAACATTAGCATTTAACTAAATATTTTATTATTTAAAAAATAAAATGCTGTGCAGGTAGACTTGAGTTCACAGAGACTTGACTTCAGTTAACAATTTCTTTTTAAAATATTCATGTAAATCCAAATGAACAAATTCACTAAAACAAATCAAACTCTCCAATGCTATAGAGAGAGGATTTAGAGCAGTTTTTGATTATAACTTCATTAAAGCTGTGTGCACATTGTCACATAAAATGTGACAAAATGACAATGTCACAAAAACGAGCTAGCTATGTCACTAGAGCTGCTCTTAATAATTATTTTGATTAGATTAAAAGTGTTGGTAGACCCACTATAGATCACAGAACGCAGGGCCCACCAGAAGACAAGGACAAGAGAGGACATAAATTATTTGCATGAGTGAAAACACGCACTCTGCAGTGAAATTAACCATTACATAAAACCCAAAGAAATATCAAAGGACACTATTAATCCCGGGAGTGATTTTACTCAAATTAATTTGCACAGCTTGAAAGGAGCTATTTTCATATAGAAGGCCAACAGGAAAAAAATGAATTTTAAAGAAAAAAACTTGGGAGCCACTTTGTTCATCCAAACTATAGTGCAGTGAAATAATGAACTCTTTATTATAATCTATTCCATTATAATCTAGAACATGTTCACAAGGATGTGAAGGGTGTAATTTCTGTTCTACCAACTGTAATTGCAAAAATATTGACTGCTGTCAATATTGGTTTCCTAGACATGCCTCCCATCTGCCACTGACCAATCAAACATATTCCTGCTGTAAACTCATGCAATTGGTTGAGCCATTCTTGCTGTGTCAGGCTGGTTTTGAATGTGCTTAAATTTTTTTTGATGGAATCAGCCTTCAGCATTCTTGTCTCTGCACATTAAACATGAAAAACTGGTTTTAAGAACATCAATGTCTAACCTAATAAAACTCTGTAAGAGCAGGAAATAGATTCCACTGAGGACTACATATGGATATACTGTACAGTTTCCATTCTCCACAACATTAAAATATTTCCATTTAGACCAGCCATTGCAAAATATAATGGGCGTCTGGCTGTTGCCATGGCTCTTGACCAGGAAAGGAGGTGAGTGGAGCCACACTGGCAGCTCATGGTCACAGCTTTTGGCATCAGTTAGACATCGTAAATCACTCTGTCCTCGCTGTTCGAGCAGACCCTTTACAAGGACAGATTCCCAGAGGCACCAGCAGGCCTCAATGTTGCAGTTGTAAGGAATTTTTTTCCTAAAAATTACATCTATCTATCTATGCATATTATTCTTAATAAAGGAAAGCTGCAACATTATCCACAATGTTTCTTATATACAGTGTCGGCTCTCATGTAGCTTGTGAATACTGAATTAAGTTCTCTTTCGAGTCTTCTTGCGCTTGAACGGACAAATACACACAGAATTATGTCAAAATATCCTCATAAACAGACGGTTTTGTCTTTAGTGAATGTAAACAGTTGAGAAATAAAAACGCGTGTGTAACAGTATATTGGATCTGTACGTTCACTCTTACCATTCGAATTTCACATAAAAAAAACTAATTCTTTTAACCTCAAAAAGCAATTTAATGCTCCTTCGAACACGCCACCTTTCAAAGGCCCTGTCGATATTTATTTTTGTTTTCGCACGGGCCTAGCCGTATTCCCTTTTTTGCTGTAGCCACTCTGCAGTCCGAAATTGCTTTTTACTACTGGTGATTCACCAGTTGTCAGTGATGATTGTCGTTTTGAACTTTCTGTCATTTGGACTTTCTGATTATCATTCTGAACTTTCTTTGAACTTTCTTTTTCTTATAAGCCGCCATCAAAATGAAAAGTTGAATTATTCCAGCTGCTGTAAGGAGAGGGTATGATCCGCCACCTCCAACATCCACACGGGACTAGCCGGGACTCTTTCTTTATGTAAACAGATGTGGCGTAATGAAGCAAAGACGAACAGCGGCAAACTATCAAAGAACAGACTGTTCAAACAGTTTCTAAGGTAAGGAACACTGATTGGTTATGTACTTGCTCAATAACTGATTTTGGATTATTTTTAACCAGAAAAAGTTATGGACAGCAGCTTTAATTTATCCTCTGCACAGTCCAGCCACCCATCTCTATAGTTTATTTCTTTCAATTTTTCTAATCTCAAAGAATTCTCTGTTGAACAGATGCACTTAATTCTATGCTGCTGACTCACTGGTAGACCTTTCTTAAGCGAGGGTGGTGAAGGCCTTGACAATGGCCGAAACATCACATGCTTTTTAATCAATAAAGTTGGATTTCTTCATGATTGAGTGTTGCACCGTTTTCCAATTTACATTTATTTTTTTGGGTTGCACCTCCTCTTCTTTTGATAAAGCACCTCTTTTTAATATTCTTTATCTAAATGTTTGACTTTTTTTACCTTATTGGAATTGAAACTGGGAAATTATAAAATCAGAATCGATAAGCAGAATTGGAATCTGAATTACTAACATTCAAATGATACCCAACTTTATATAAATTGAAAACCTCCATTATAAAAAGCCACAGGAAAATCTCAAAGGAACCACTGAATTATTAGTCTTTCAGGTTTTGTTGTCACGCCTGTAGCACTCTATTCTACTGTTTCACATGTTTCTGTTGTATGTTGAGTGATTTTATCCAGTTTACTTTAGACTCTGATTAAATCACAGCTAACTAGTTAAAATTATTCCCATTATTCAACACATACTCTTTAGTTCTACACTTCCATCCATCCATCCATCCATCATTAAAAAAACCTAAAATACCACAACAAGAAAACACCAATAGGATCTAAGACATAAATTCAATATTAATACACCATGCATATCATTCACTTTAATGCAAATCAACAATAAAAATAACTCTGGTCTGAAATCCCTAACAAATGCTCTTTAGTTTTGCGTTACGCAATTTGAGATGGATGAGAGATGTGCCAATTATGGATTTCCTTGCCTTGCTTTATTTTAGTCTCCAGCGTGCACGTCTCATGTCACATGCAAAGAAAGGTATATTGTGACTCATTGAAAACAAGCAGATGTGATAAGCAGCTTGGCACCCATTTTGCTTTGCCGAGCACCACGGTTTGAGTTCACTTTGAGCCCGTGCACACACACACAAAAAAAAAATACATGTCATACCTCAATAGCAGCAGACCGGGCTTGTTTTTCCATTTATTTATTTATTTATTTTCCTAACGTCTCCTGGCAATGCAGTGAACAAATAACATTTTGTACGAAAAGAGCTGCAGACAAAGGGAACCCTGCTGGTGTTTGCCTCTTTATCTCCCTCGTTTAATTGGATTTCTTTGAAAGTTCAGATGAACCTCATGGGGCTCTCCTCTCGTTTTGCACCTTCACACTCGTTTTCTACCTGCCTCTCACTGAAGCTGATTATATCGCAGAGCCTTGCTTTAGGGGCCAATTCATGTGTCTCATGTCAGAGATTGCTTTGATTGATTGTTATTTCCACAAACACAGAACTAGGGCCTTTAACGGAGATTCTATAGTGTACATGCATTTAATTCATTACAATAAATTGCCATCTTGTTCAAAACATAAGTAAATATTATTTGAGAAAGAAATATTATTTGTTTTTCTCTTTCTCATGATGTTTGAAGGGTACTCAAAGCGCTTTACATATAGTAGGGGGAATCTCCTCAACCACCACCAATGTGCAGTATCCACCTGGATAATGCGACGGCAGCCATATTGTGCCAGAACGCCCACCACACACCAGCTTATTGGTGGAGAGGAGACAGAGTGATGAAGCCAATCAGTGTATGGGGATGATTAGGAGGCCATGATGGACAGAGGCCAATGGGCAAATCTGGCCAGGATGTCGGGGTTACACCCCTACTCTTTTCAAAGGACATCCTGGGATTTTTAACGACCACAGAGAGTCAGGACCTCGGTTTAACGTCTCATCCGAAGGACGGGATTAATGAATATATGTAATATAAATATTTGCACATGGCTCAAGGCAAAAACTATATATATAATATAAATATATATATAACATTCAGTACTGGAAGCTTAATATAAATTTAAACTAATTCAAACTGGTTAAATTATAGCTAAAGTATATTATGTTGTCTTCATACGCACCTCTAAAAGCCTAAAAGTGACACAGTACAATACGTCTGACAAAGACAAAGTTCTCATGGATTTTAAATATTCAACATCTGCAATTATCTTGATCATAATTAAGTGTTACACACTCATTTTTAATTTAATTCTGTTGGGAATGCGATTCATCATCTTTTTATCTTTTTTTCTCTGTCTCTGTCTTTCTTTTTTTCTTTCTTTTTTTTTTTTGGTAACAACNACAACTGCATAACTCTCCGAAGCTATTAATCTTGGCTGATTAGACACAAGTGTCTCTCAGAGCCATCTGTACAAAACAAGCAAGCTCCTGAGAAAAGTTATTCTCTATTTCTTTCACAATGATCAAAGTCAGTGGTGAAATTGAGATATGGGAGGTATTGAATAAGCGCCATCCAATGCTAAAAAGAATTATCTTAAAACTGGTCACACATATCAACAGTATAGTTGATGTTGTATGTTAATGATATTTTTTCACAATGTGTTTCTACACAGTAAAAGTGCAAAGCAAATGAAAAAAATACACTTTTCACATTAATCAGGAGTCTATTATGTCCAATTATATAATATATTGGACAATTATGCCCAATATATTAACTAATTATTGTGAAAAAAAAATGTAAAGTACAATAAATGTAAAGTACAAGTGTCTCTGTATATAAGTAACAATTACTATAATGGCTTTTCATATACAGTATATATAGAGTACTGTGCAAAAGTAAAAAAAAAAAAAGGTTTTAAGTTATTTATATATTTTGCTGTAGTGTGTCAGTAGGAAATATCTTACATTTCCAAACATTAATTTTGCCGTTAAATTGTAATAATCCAGGGATAGTTTTGTATGCACAAGGAATCTGACAACAACCATTTTTTGGGGTGAAAATACTAATGTGACCAAGACTTTTGCACAGTACTGTATTGAAAGAAAGTAATACTTGTATCCACCAATGATGCATTCAATTGATCAGAAGTGACTGTAAAGATTATTTTACATTATTGCAAAAATTTCTTACTTTTTATTCATGAAAGAATCCTGAAGAAAATATGAAAATGCATGATTATTTTACTAAATGCATGATATTTCGGAGCTAGTCTTAAAATACAACACGATCAGGTATAACATTTTGACCACTGACAGAAGTGAATAAAACTGATTTTCTCTTTATCACGGCACCTGTTAGTGGGTGGGATATATTAGGCAGCAAGTGAACATTTTGTCCTCTAAGTTGATGTGTTAGAAGCTGGAAAAATGGGCAAGCGTAAGGATTTGAAGGAGTTTGACAAGGGCCAAATTGTGATGGCTAGACGACGGGGTCAGAGCATCTCCAAAACTGCAGCTCTTGTGGGGTGTTCCTGGTCTGCAGTGGTCAGTATCTATCAAAAGTGGTCCAAGAAAGGAACAGTGATGAACCGGCGACAGGGTCATGGGTGGCCAAGGTTCATCGATGCACATGGAGAGCGAAGGCTGGCCTGTGTGGTCCGATCCAACAGACGAGCTACTGTAGCTCAAATTGCTCAAGAAGTTAATGCTGGTTCTGATAGAAAGGTGTCAGAATACACAGTGCATCGCAGTTTGTTGCGTATGGGGCTGCATAGCGGCAGACCAGCCATGCAGGGTGCCCCTGCTGACCCATGTCCACTGCTGAAAGCACCAACAGTGGGCACGTGAGCATCAGAACTGGACCATGGAGAAATGGAAGAAGGTGGCCTGGTTTGATGAATCACGTTTTCTCTTACATCACGTGGATGCGTGTGTGTCACTTACCTGGGGAACACATGGCACCAGGATGCCCTATGGGAAGAAGGCAAGCCGGCGGAGGCAGTGTGATGCTTTGGGCAATGTTCTGCTGGGAAACCTTGGGATGTTACTTTGACACGTACCACCTACCTAAGCATTGTTGTAGACCATGTAGACCCTTTAATGGAAACAGTATTCCCTGGTGGCTGTTGCCTCTTTCAGCAGGATAATGCGCCCTGCCACAAAGCAAAAATAGTTCAGGAATGGTTTGAGGAGCACAACAAGAAGTTTGAGGTGTTGGCTTGGCCTCCAAATTCCCCAGATCTCAATCCAATCGAGCATCTGTGGGATGTGCTGAACAAACAAGTCCGATCCAGGGAGGCTCCAGCTCGCAACTTACAGGACTTAAAGGATCTGCTGATAACATCTTTGTGTCAGATACCACAGCACACCTTCAGGGGTCTAGTGGAGTCCATGCCTCGATGGGTCAGGGCTGTTTTAGCAACAAAAGTGGGACCAACACAATATTAGGAAGGTGGTCATAATGTTATGCCAGATCGGTATATATATATCTGTGTATATATATATATATAACATGGGGTCCTTGCTCCATCTTTCTAGGAGGTCCTGAAAAGGGCTGAAGAGCCCTGGCATACATTTAAAAATCCGAAAGAACATATATCTTCAAACATGCTGATAAATGGTAGTCTGTCACTTTAAGAATCTAGCTCATCAACCTCGATTTTGTACACAGCTGATATGAGTTGCTTGCCAACAACACTCCAACACTCTAATTTTCCCACATCCCATCTGTCACTGACATTTCAACCTGGTTGTCACCTCAAGCCCACCATTGACAAAACTAAGCTTCCTCCCCCACCACTGCCACCAATCACTTCACCTCTGCTGAAGGACACAATGTCATTGTCTCCTGCTATATAAAAAAACCTGGGAGATGTCCAAGATGACCTGTTGGCCTTCACAGAGAGCACTGTCTCATGCAGTCAGGTATATTTTTACTATTGATAAAGTCTGGTTCACACCGCAGCTTATTCTGGTGAATAATCTGTGACAAACTGAAATTTTTCCTTTATGCGCCTTGTCTAAAAATAAAATCAATCATAATAACAGACCAAAAAAAGCTGTTCTCCATGAAAACTTGCAAGTCTCCATGATTGGTTGTACAGAACTTTGAGAGAAGAATATCATTTCATCTAAAAGTATTAAACTGCAATACAGTTTAATCAGGTGTTGTCTAGACTGGAATAGAAAATATCACCTGTATATAACATATTCTCATCATATTGTCAGTAAACAGACTCAACAACTGGCTAAAACTGAGCCCTGAAAATGTCAAAGTGGTGACATTTCATCCAACAAGGATTCTGGGAATGCTGATTGCTTTTTTTTAACATGCTTACTTGGATCATACAAGAGAGTGCAGGGTTTACAGCAGACACGAAGGTCACTCAAGAGTCAAAGCTTTGTTTTAAAAGCATTTCCTCGCATAGCTTTCACAGGAAGGGGATTGCACCATTGCAATTGTGACAGCTCTCCTGTTGCTCTGCCTTTAGAAGTCTCTGTGGTGGTCCATCAGAGTCAGAACATGGCAAGATTGGCTCTCTGGGGAGCAGGCTGAGAGACACGGGAAATCCTCAAACATTAAATGTGAAAGAGCTCACGGTGGCCTTGTGGTAACCAGCTCTCTGAGAATCACTTTAAGAGGCAGCTAAGGGAAGAGAGAAAACCATGGTCTATCTCTTTAGCCCAAAAAGCATGCCTCTCTCGCACCTTTTGTCTTCTTCACAACTTCATTTATTTCCTGGCATTCTTGCAAAAGCAACTAGCAAAAGCAACTAACAAGAACAATTGGATGACATGAAACTATTTTAAGCATGATAAAATAATATATGCTTTATGGAAGCTAAAACATCAAACCTTGTGCATGAGGAGGTGAAAATCAATAGTAATTTGCAATGCATGCAATCTGCACTGTATAATATTAGCAAAGCCTTAAAAGCATCTATTTTCAAGCAAAAACTTTCTAAAGAGAACAACTTCTCACATCATCACACAATTTAATGTTGTTCAACAGGGGATTTTCTAAGTTCTGCCGCTGTGGAACGCAGACCTACTACATTAATGTGTTGCTGTATCTCATTAATGTTGGAGCTTCATGCTCCGATGGGCTCCCATAATTCATTCTGTTCTCCATGCTGGAATACGACAGCTGCCAAGCTCTTGCAAATCACAGGGTGGAGGAAATCCCTGCGCTCTGCACTTTCAGTCAAAAAAAGATAAAGGAAGAGAGAAAAAGTGTTGAAAAAAGACAGAGAGTGGGTAGATGGGGGCAGGGGACACATAACCCAGCCCTTTTCTCGTGAGCTCTAAAGCAAGGTGATGGAACTCAGAGAGTAGGAACAAACACTGCAAAGGTTATGAGAATAAATATATCTTTCTCTGACTCATGCCCTTGGTGACATACTAATGGTGTTCGAAACAAACTGTGGGAAGATGAGAAAACGTTAGTCTACACTTTTGACGAAAGCCAGAATACAGTACATTAAAGTGTCCCGTTATTTTTTTTAAAGGACAAATCCCAAGTTTTATTTTGTAAGCACTATTAAATATGTTAGATAAACTATGATCCTTCATAAAATTATCCTAGAATGAAATGTACTGTAGGTGGTTTTATACACATGAAATCTTCACTTATAAATGGTGATTTTGGCCTAAGTTATTTACCAAAAACATTTAGCTGGTCCCACATTTTGTGCCACATTACCACATGATTTTGTCCTCCATTATATAAAAAATTGACAATCAGGAAGTGATTTATACAATTTATACATAAATCTCTTTCTTTTCTTTTTTAAATTTTTATACAAATGGTGATGATTGCACTCTGTAAACTACCTTGTTACTGAGTTATTGTAAGAAACAAAGTGATCAAACAAACATTTTTTCCAGTCTGGAAAAAAAATTAATGGTTAAAAATATTGGTGCATTCTGTTAAAGGTTAGTTCACCCAAAAAATGAACCACTGTAGTCACAATTACTATTTTAAAGCTTTTTGGTTAAAAATGATCCAAAATCAATTTTTGAGCAAGTACATAACCAGCCAGTGTTCAAAACTATCTCCTTACCTTAGCTCGATTCACAACGTTAAGCTTGTAATAATGTTTTATAATAAGAGCGGTACTGGTGGGTTTCTGCGGGAAATTCGAGCATTCAGCTCTTTATTCTTGAACAGCACTAGAACCACAAACAAACAGAGCAATGTTCTCAAAAAGCCAAGATGGATGCTTGTATGAAATTCCAGTTTCAACAGTAGAAAAAAAAATTCTTGATTAACTAAAGGAACTGTTCACTTGCCATGAATTACTCTCCAGAAAATCAATCAAATGTTCTGTATAAAAGTCACTGTTGTGTATCATAGACTGTTTTCAGTCAAGTGTTATCATCTAGATTGCATGAAACAGTCCTTCGCATTCACTGCTAGTTAGTCCATGTGAGATGCATACATTAAAAAAGTCAATAAAATATATATACCATCTATATATGAGACTAAGAAAAGATCTACACCATAGGTTCAATAATTTCTATGTAGCTATTTAAAAATGGATGGGGCACTCCAAGGCTCTTGTTTTTTTCAAATCCAATCTTTACAACAGAATGTGTGCAATATCATTGTGCAAGTAATCAAATCAGATCCATTTGTTCAGACACTGTCCCCAAGGTTAAGAACCTCTGATCTAAACGGATTGTGGACGGATACGGAAATATCGGATTTTTGCTGCCTGTCTGAACAAAGCCTAAGTGACAGATCGAAAGGGGTCTAACTTAGTTTATTCTCAGCTCACTGATTCCTGCCTCTCACTCTCTTTCCTTCCTCTGCTGTGAGAAAACGAACTACATTTTTTGCCACCAAAGTCAAAGCAAAGACCTTGAACAGAAACGTCCATCTTAAAAGGGGTTTTGCAGTTCCTCTTTCAACTCAGCCTGCCTCTGTTGATGTTTCAGCGTAATGTCATACAGAACACTACTAAGTGGTTCAAAAAGAGAGAGCTTCTTTAAAACATCTACGACTGCTTCAGATTTCTTTTTATTAGAAACTTCATCGGTTTGACAAAAATGTTCCTACCCAGAACAGCTCAAAAAACTAGCACAGAACATAGGAGAGACACTAAGGAATCAAATGAAGTTTGATTTTAAGATTGAATTGCAAGAATAGCCTGAAGGACGAGGAAGAAAGGTTGATTTTTCTTCAGGGCTCATTTTAATTTAATCTAGAACATTGTAATGTGACTTAATGAGGCTCTGAAAACCAGGGATATGGTGGTGGAAAAAAATATGGGATGGGAGAAAAAAAATTATATTCTTTTGCATTCTCTTGCAAAAGTTTTGTGAGCGAACGCAAAGTTTCTCGGGGAACACAAACATTTGCGAGTGTACGTAAAAGCATTAACGTCATTTTTTATCACCATGTCCTTTTAGGAGCTCAGTAGAAACCAGTGTACCTAAAGTCCATAGTTCACCCAAAAATAAAAATCATTCACTCACCCTCATATTCATTCCAAACGCGTTTCTTTCTGTTGTATGAAGACAAAAAGAGATGTTTTGAAGAATTATTCAACTGTTTTTGCCCATTTGAAAGTCAGTGGAGTCCAAAATGCAAGTAAATGACAGAATTTTCATTTTTGGGTGAAGTATCCCTTTAAGAGACTCAACCACCAGAAAGACACAGGCACACTTATATATCTGACCCCCAAAGAGCCTTTACAGACTCATCATTTGAAATAATTATTGGGAAGTTAATTATTCATTTAGATCACAATAGATTAATTAAAACAGTCAAAATTAAAAACAGGACTTGCCTTTGGGTGGTGTATTATTTACTTCATTTGCATAATTCAAATGTCTCCTGATGGAAACCACTCAAACCTGCTGGTGGGAGGTGAGAAACACGTCTGAAAGTAACTCAATAACGATGGTGTTAGATCTGCGAAAGTGCAGTTGGTGTCTCTCTTGGTAAGCTGAGCTGACATTTAGCGATGCAAGTAGCCTGAAAATATCATGTGGATTTTTAAAAGTCACAAGAAAATTAACTGCTCAAGAATGAGCTGCATTTTTTTTTAATCAAGCACTCTTACTTGAATGTGGGTAAGTTTCATTAAAAAACATTTTGAACAAAAAGCTGAGAAAATCCCATTTTTGTCAAAGACTACATCAGGATCGGATTCAGAATGATTATCAAAACACAGATGGAGTAGATTGCTTCCATCAGCACCCCCAAAGCTTCACAGTCCTATACCTCAACCTGGGTCAACATTTCATTCGGTATAGACAGTTTTGATTTAAATGCTGTTTAATGTTTGATGATCATGTTATTTTATATGTTCATAAGGAATGCTTTTATCGCTTGCTTATGCTTTTTTTCCGCATTTGTTTTGATCGGTTGATTTTGTACTCTTTCAAGAAGATGCGTAATAGCGCCCCCTACCGTATATCAGTGAAAACATGGATTGCCTGAAAATTCTGTCAATGGCTGAGAAAAGAGTTAACAGCCTGACAATGAGCAATGATTTTTCCTATCAACCCAATTTTAAACAAATGGAAATAATATCTGACACAATTTTACCATTTCTGTCTTCACTTTAATTAGGCTATTTGACTGGACAGCCAAGAGTACTTTTACACAAATTTGGGTTAAATATACAAAACAACTATTTGACTTTTGTCCCACTAATTTAAAGGGATAGTTCACCCAAAAATGAAAATTCTGTCATTACTCACCCTCAAGTTGTTCCAAACCTGTCTGAGTTTCTTTCTTCTGTTAAAAACACAAAATAAGATATTTTGAAGAATGTTTGTAACCAGACAGCTGACGGTAACTATTGACTTCCATAGTATTTTTTTTTTCCTACTATGGAAGTCAATGGCTATCATCAACTGTCTTCAGATATCTTCTGTACGAGCTACTGTCACACAACTGTAAAATGCAATTTTGCTGTTATTTACTCCTTAACACTGGAATACAGTACATATCATGCTGTATTCAGTAAGCTAGGCTATATGCTGGTTTTATGAGCACATAGCCAAAGTCTGAAAGCAAAAGTAACCAGGAAGGTGGAGCACAGCAAAACATCAATTGGATAAATGGAAAACACCACTTTTGATATTAAACTGACAGTGTTGTGAGAACAGAGTGCTGTAAGATAAAGCAAGGTCAGTAGTACACTCGCCTGCAGCCTGTTAAATCAACACTGAAAGATGGCACTATGAATGTAGTGAACATCTCATCCATCATGCAGACCGGCTTCAGTGGGGTGTTTCCATTAGATGGCGAGGGCAGACTGTGCTGTTAGAGAATTTTTTTTGTTTCAGCAGTCAGTCTCTCAGGAGAGTCCCTCTTCTCCTGCTGCCACTCAGGTGTGAGTCTGATGAGCGGGATTACCAGCGAAGCGTGGAGGGCAGTGAATCACGAAGGACAGGAAGGCATTACTTTCACTTCTTTCTCTCCATCGTGAACACTTCTCTTCCTCACTTTCTCCATTCCTGCAGGTGTGCCTGAAAAATGAATGCTTGAGGGAGGAAGTGGGAAATTCCTACTTGATATCATCTAACCATTTAGTGTTATTTTGTATGATGCTAAGATATAAACTGTGAATTTTCTTACAACACTGGAGTCTGCTCTAAAATTCACAGCCTGGTGCTGGAGTTAAAAACCATGAAGTTGCCTGTCATCTTCATATGACCTTCAGCTGTTCCTTCTGTTCTCAAAAGAACGCCTACAGACAGCACCAGCATTCCCAGTGGATGCTTTTGATTTAAAAAGCTTTAACTAATACATCAGAAAGGTCAAACTTGAACGAGAAGTTCAACTTGGCAATTTGTTAAACTAATAAAGGTTAATGACAATGTCATGGATGCACTAGTCCAAGAATAATTCCAGCTTTGTTGTGCAATTGTTTGTGACACAATGGCAGCCTTTTCACCCATTATATACTTACAATCATATGCGTTAATGGGAAGTAGACAATTAGCTAAAAATGACAGCCTCAAGGGGTTTTCAGCCAGTTATATTTAGCTTAATACTGTGTTTGAAACAAAAACAAGAAAACAAGGTTACCTACAATGTGAGTAAAGATAGCAAAACTTAAAATAACATATATCCCACCTCTGACACCATTTGTAAGGAATTAGAATATTCCAAAATTGGGGATTATGGTTTCATTGTATGAAGTTTTTTTTTTCTTCTAACATATTACACTTCAATTTCCTTATACATCATATACATATGACATCATTTATATGTATGTAGGTAGGTAAATAAATAAATACAAATAAATAAAAGTAATGTCAGAGAAGTAACCAACTAAAGGACCCTTAAGTTACGAACATTACTTAATAAAAATAAATATGAATTAATATTCACAAAAAAATCTAAATGTTTCTTGCGGGGGTTAGGTTTATCGGATAGAAAATATAATTATCTCAATATGAAAATAATAGAAGAAGTCTAAGGAAAATCCCCACAATGAAAAACAAAATGTGTGTGTACTTAGCAATATTTTAACTGGATAAACAATTCATACAAAATTCATTTAATTCATAAAATGCATATGTACTGTATATGGCCATTGTCATATGTATGTTCTGTTTTGGTTTAGTTCTAGACTGCGTTTAACTCCACTTTTAGACATACACTCGTGAACTTACCTAAGCACTTTCTCTCAAGGGAATCCCCACCGCCATTTTGAAGTGTGTTCAACTTAGTCAAGTGGACAAGGGAAATTTATTTGAACAAACCCTCGACCCTTCGATTTTGACTGAGGGAGCGAGTCTACTCAACATGTACACTTCAGGCAGATCCATAGACCACAGTGCACCATGACTGTGACATCACAACAGATCACGCTCAATTTATTCCCACCCCACACAACTCTAGTATATGATATTGGCATTATTTTGACATTTAACCACATTTAAGATTTGTAGCTACCTTAAGCTGACTGTTTTTTTTAACACAGTTACAGTTTATTGTTGGGTTCCGCCAGTAGTGGGCATGCAACATAAACAATGATGTACATCCAAGTGAACGAGACGGAGGGAAGTTAGCAAGGCAAGGGCATAAAAAATTGGACTTAAACACAACCCTAGTTCCTGTACCTGTTTCCTTTGTTCTAATTTTCCCTCCACTTGTTTGTTTCTATGGTGATTTGAGTTAAACCTTAGTTCCTTAGTTTTCCTTTAGTTTCCTGTCTGGTATTGTCAATGTTTGTATTTAGTGTGGTTGAGTTATTCTGTTTTCCAAGTGGTTTCTTTTTGTTTTTGTACTCCATTCGTAGTGCGCTTCATTTCAGCCACAGTTGCTGACAGACATACTTGCATCTATAAGAGATCCTCTCTAATATATCTTTCAAAAGCGTGTGTGGGTGGATGGGTCTGATATGATAGATGGTTAAGATCAACCCTGTTCCTCATTCTTTAATTTTATGCACCAGCACCTCCCTGAAATTGGATATGCAGACAGAATATGATGTCATTCCTTGTGACTGATGCCAGTGGGAGTTTGCTGCCAGTTAAAGCTCAGTGGTGATGGTAGAATGTGACTGTATGCTAAAATATCCATGTCGAAACCTGATGTGATTCAGCAACTGATGGGCACATCATGGTATTACATGTCTCACTCTGACTCAAGCTGTGTTAATCACTTGACTGTCATTTATTCTTCTACTTTTTCCAAAGCATATCTCAACAAAAACACAATGGATGATGTTGTAAATAGTTCAACCAAAAATAAAAATAAAATCCATCATTATTCATCCTCATGTTGTTCAAACCTGTATCACAACACAATTTTAGCATTTAATGACAGTGAATGGGGGAGGATGCAGTCAAGCTCCAAAAATGACATAACGCCATAAAAGCATCATAAATGTAGTCAATATGACGTGTATTTCAAGCCACAAAAATTTCAAAACAAAACAATTGCTTTATGTGACAAACTGACTGAAATTTAAGTCAATAATGTGCAGTATTTTCATATAATGGAAATGTGTTTGTGCTCATTTAACATCCAGTTAAACCGGATTGCAGGTGATTAGTGAATATGACAAAGGTTGTTAACCTGAAATATGCATAAACTCTTCAGTGAATACATCTCTCAATTCTAACAATTACCAGTTCTGTTAAATCAATATTAATAACCATCTAGTTAATAAGTACACTACTGTTCAAATGTTTTTGGGCCTGATTGATTGATTGATTGAAATCAATATTTTTATTTAACAAGGATCCATTAAATAAATCAAAAGTGACAGTGAAGACATTTATAATGTTACAAATAATTTATATTTTAAAAAAATGCTGTTCTTTTGAGCTTTCTATGCATCAAGGAATACTGAAAAAAATTAAACAGCACAATATTAATATTAAGCAGCACAACTGTTTTCAACATTGATAATAAGAAATGTGTCTTGAGCAGCAAATCAGCATATAAGAATGATTTCTGAAGGATCATGTGACACTGAAGACTGGAGTAATAGTGCTGAAAATTCAGCTTTGCTATCACTAAATTACATTTTAAAATATATTCAAATAGAAAACAGTTATTATATTTGTAATAATATTTTACAATATTATAATTTCTACTGTATTTCTGATCAAATTATTGCAGCAAGGCACAAAATCCTCTTTCATTTAAACTTTTGAACAGTAGTTGTAGATTAGAAAGTAATTGGATCATTGAATCATGTCACATGCTTATTTTCTCCAGCTCAAGACTACAGTGAAAAAGAAAAAAAGCTTTTCTGAATGACCATCAAGATCAATAGACCTGCAAAAACCAGAAGAAGCTAAACAGGAAGGCTTAAAGCAGCAAAAACTAAATAAATAAATTTTTTTTTTTTTTTTTAAATCACTCTGAGTNCAGGAAGGCTTAAAGCAGCAAAAACTAAATAAATAAATATATATATATTTTTTTAAATCACTCTGAGTCACAGTCTGCCACAAAGTGAAAATTCAGGGCACCACTCCATGTTTCTGCCACTCATCTGGCCTTCCAGCATCACACTTTGACTTGCAAGAGACCTGTCATTAAATAAAGAAAGAAAGAACTACAGGAATGACACTGTTTTACCCCTCTCCTGCTTCCTCTGCCCCTTCTGTTCCTGTCAGCAAAGACTCAGAGATTCAGGTTCACAGGAAGTAAGGTGACAGGCTCTGACACACGGCCTCTTGAGCATGTTTGTGCCGCAGCTTCTGACTGAATGTGTGTGTGTGCCATCATGCTCGCCGGGTTTGTGGGTGCTGTCAGAGCCCAGCATATTGTGCAACAAGCCGCTATTTTGCAAAAGACACAAGGTGGGGGGTCTTTTCTCTGCACAGGGGTCTGTTCTCAGGCCTGGGGCTTTGCGAGTGTACAAACAGGGAGCTAACAGTGAAATGACTCAGACTCTGCCTGTGTTAACAAGCAATCTGGAGGTCCTCCTTAGCAGCAATACAAACAGAGAAAACTTTCATTTAACTCCTGATTAGACCCCCTGAATCCCAACAACGTCATGCTGGGAGTCTGCAGATAATTGTGGGTCAATCACAGCACAGGACATCTAAAAATACAGCTTCACCGCCAGCCTCTGATGCTGACATTCAGGGTGAGCGTGTCGTGAAGAAGCTTGAGCTCTGGTGCCAGGTGGCACAATAAGGATCCAGGAAAAGTTGAGAGAGCCGCGGAGACACCGGGGGTTGGTTTCTTCCCACTGGCAGACAGGGAACGTTGTCCATCTGTCTCTCAGAGAGACAGAAGCAGCATGGCACAACACTACAGAAAGGCCATGGGATAATGAGCGTAGATGTATAGGAACTTTTATAAGGAAAGACAGGGTTTGCTCACAGGTCTGAGATATAGGGACTAGTTGTCACTTTTTTCTGTATAAGTACATATCATAAAGTAAAAAGTAAAGTAAAAATAAAAGAAAAGCTATTTCCACCATTATTGCTGCACAAGATCAGCACGATGCATNCTCACAGGTCTGAGATATAGGGACTAGTTGTCACTTTTTTCTGTATAAGTACATATCATAAAGTAAAAAGTAAAGTAAAAATAAAAGAAAAGCTATTTCCACCATTATTGCTGCACAAGAAAAAAAAAAACACACACACACACTTGACCTTTTGTGACACCATGCCAGTAACACTATAATACGCTACAAGTTTTCACAAAAGGTACATGCCATTAAACAGCAACTTGTAAGTTTTCAATAAATTCATACATCTAAATATTAAAAAATTATATGGCAAAAAATAAAAAAATAATTAATGAATATTACCTTGTTTCATACATACACACTAATGTTTAAATGTTTTAGGTCAGAAAGATTATTTTTCTTTCTTTCTTTCTTTCTTTCTTTTTTATTTATTTATTTATTTTTATGCATTAAATTGATCAAATGTGACAGTAAAAACATTCAAATAATTCTGAAAAAACAGTCATTTTAAATTGTAAAAGTATTTCACAATATTACTGTTTTTAATAAATAAATGCAGCCTTAGTGAGCATAAAAGAAATATAGAAAATAAAATATTCATACATTCTATTGTCTGATATTTAATCTAATAGCATATTATATTACATATTATAAAACATGACAGTTTTGAGTTTGTGTTTGAAACCAGCAAACAAAACCACTGAAAAAACACATTGTGATTTTTGACTCAAAATCTTATATTAAAGCGTTAGTTCACCCAAAAAATTATGTCATTAATTACTCACCCTCATGTTGTCCCAAACCCATAAGACCTTTGTTTGTCTTTGGAACACAAATTTAGATATTTTTTTTATGAAATCCGAGAGCACACATAGGCAGCAACAACATTGCATCTATTGAGGTCCAGAAAGCTACTAAAGACATTGTTAAAACCGTTGACGTGACTACAGTGGTTCAACCTTAATATTATGAAGCGACAAGAATACTTTTGTGCCCAAAAACAAAACAAAAATAATGACTTTATTCAACAAATTCGTCTGTCCTCAGTCATACTGCTACGCTATTTTCGTTGCAGAGCTTCAGTGTTTACATCCGAACGGCGGCTCAATATTGGCTGGCTCTGGTCACGTGAGCAGCACGATGCATGCGTGTGATATACTGAGCCCGCTTTCAGACGTAAACACTGAAGCTCTGCAACGAAAATAGCATAGCAGTATGACAGACGAATTTGCTGATGTGTGGATTAGATACCCTTGGATTTTTTATAAAAAATATCTTATTGTATTCTGAAGACAAATGAAGGTCTTACGGGTGTGTGACGACATGAGGGTGAGTACTTAATGACAGAAATGTCATTTTTGGGTGAACTTACCCTTTAAAACTACCATTGTGATTTTAATAAAACATCACAACAGCATTAAAAACAACCATGATTGCAATTAAGAATTATAGTACTGGAATAGCATATCTTCACTGGAGAGATGTGAATTTGATTTACACACCATTTTGACTGTCACCTCTTCTACACTGCGTTCCAAATTATTATGCAAGTGACATATCAGTAAGATTTCAGAACAATAAACATTCAGATTTTAGTTTTTCTAAGAAAATGTTTGTTTATTTATCCATCCATGTCTTTTTAGATAACTGGTATCAATCTCAGACAAAATAATTTGCCAGATCTATGGAAACCCTACATTGAGGTTGTTCCACATTATTAAGCAAATCACAGTTCTCATGCAATATGGGGAGGAAGAAAGATCTTTCTGAAGATGAAAAGCATGAAATGGTCCAATGTTGTGCAAAAGGCATGAAAACAACTAATATTGTGTGAAACTGAATGGAGATTATCGAATTATCATAAGATTTGTGAGTGATTTAGAGCACAGCAGAACTCGGTCAGAAAAAGGCCTATTAATGAAAGTTCCTGTCAAAAAATTAATTGTATTAAAAGGGCAGCTATAAAAAAAGCCAGTGTTGAGCAGAAAACAAGTATTTGAAGCTGCTGGTGTCTCTGGAGTCTCAAGAAGCTCTCCATGCAGGCTGGCAAGTTGTGCGTAAAGACGCATTTTAGCCACCATTAACCAAACCTCACAAAGAGAAACATTTACAATGGGTTTAGAAATACATTTTCAAACAGTTTTTTTGCTGTTGGGTTTTTTTGCAGCATGGGATAGTGCATAGTGCATTGTACAATAGTGCATTGTACTATGCACTATCCTCCTTTTTATACCATAGCTGAAAATGGCCAGTTATGAACTCCACATATCTTGCAAAAGTCATTTCAATACCCTCCATCTCACTTCCCAATATTCCAGTCCAAATCATCACCCGCCAGCTCCTTGCTGACGTCGCAGTCTTGTTGGAACGTGGTGGCCATTCACCAACCATCCAGAAATCCATCCACTTAGACCATCCATTGTAGTACGGCATTCGTCAGTGAATAAAATTATTTAAAAATTAGTCTTCATGTATTTCTACAACCACTGTAAATGTTTCTCTTTGTGAGGTTTGGTTTGGAGTGGCTGAAATGCATCTTTACGCACAACTGCCAGCCTGCATCGAGAGCTTCTTGAGACTCCAGAGACACCAGAAGCTTCAAATACCTGTTTTCTGCTCAACACTGGCTTTTTTTATAGCTGCCCTTTTAAAACAATTCATTTTTTTGACAGGAACTTTCATTAAGAAGCCTTTCTCTGACCGAGTTCTGCTGTGCTCTAAATCACTCACAAATCTTATGATAATTCGATAATCTCCATTCAGTTTCACACAATATTAGTTGTTTTCATGCCTTTTGCACAACATTGCACCATTTCATGCTTTTCATCTTCAGAAAGATCTTTCTTCCTCCCCATATTTCATGAGAACTGTGACTTGCTTAATAATGTGGAACAACCTCTGAGTAGGTTTTCCATAGATCTGGCAAATTATTTTGTCCGAGATTGATACCAGTTATCTAAAAAGACATGGATAAATAAACAAACAAACATTTTCTTAGAAAAACTAAAATCTGAATGTTTATTGTACTGAAATCTTACTGATATGTCACTTGCATAATAATTTGGAACGCAGTGTATACACCTTTTTGAAACAGTGCCACTGGTTCATTTGTATAGTTTCTCAAAGCTGCTCTTCTCTGCCTATTTGTAATCATTTGTATGCAGCACTACATCATAACCTGCCACAAGCATATTTCTTAAGAGATTTCCCTACCGTGAAAAGCCCTTTGTGGCATCTCTAATTATATATCTGTTGTCCTCACATGTCTTGAATCCCTGTTGCTACACTGAAAGACACTTTTCATACTTTGTCATTCTATTCCATGGTTGAATGAACATTTTTCAGACTCTAATTTCTGCAGCAATTTTAGACACCTTGCCCTAGGAACATTTTCTCAGCGCATGGCATCAAAATAGAGACAAACTTCCTACCGGATTTGCATCAGGCTGTCAGACGCCGTTGATGAATGACAGAGAGAGTGAAAGGCCAGACGGATCTTTTACACTTGCTCCTCATCAGCTCTCAGACTTCTCCAAAGCTTTCAAAATCTCTCAAAGGTACACATCAACTAAGTACACAAGAGCCCAGAACAAAGATGTTAAATTGTGTGGAATGTTGTGGCCTACTTGAGCACTACTGTGAACAAAATGACAAATTTAGACCATAAAAATGATTTATTTGTCACTGAGAAAAAAATATATTACATAACGTTCAGTATTTGGCACATTTAAGTGAAGTTGACGCAGAAAAAAGAAATGATTTTAGGATGTGTGTAGCCACAGTAAAACAAGTAAAAATGCTCTTATACATACTTTTAAATAATACAATTATTCTATGCACAAAATAGAAGTCTCACCACTTGTAATGATACTGGCTCCCAAATTCGATTTGCCATATTTAGCATGAGCAATGAAGGCCATCCGGGAACCCAAAATGCAGCGCATTCATACTCGAGCATCTAGGCGAGCATAATGTGATTGTGATCATTTGACTTCCTGTCATCCAAGGACTCAACATTACATCTTTATAATGGCCGTAAAGCCCCTGACCGCATTCTAACCCCTCAAACCTCCAGTCGCAGCTCACCGTTAGCAGCGTGTCACAGCTGCGTGCTGCCCAGAGCTGGAACAATTTAACACTGCCTGCTAACTGCCATCGCAACAAAACCATAAATCCCTGTGAGTATATCCTTCACCACCTCTGCACTGAGAGATTTTCTTTTCATCTCAAAGACTTAAACCTATTGTTCTTTGATCTGTACCTTCACTCCTCACAGGGAGACTTGTGAGAAGCCTGCCACGCCTTTACACGTTTTCCGTGAGAGTGAAAATGACTTGAATACCAACTGAATGATTGATTATATATGAGGAGATTCAGGTAAGACTGCATTTTTAGCATCAAGGCAACAGCTATGCATGTTTTCAAATGACTTGCTCACTCTAAATGGTGAAGTGTTTTGGGTAACACTTTACAATAAGGTTGTATTAGTTAACATTAGTTAACGTTAACTAACCATGAACAACACCTCTGTTCAGCATTAGTTAAACTTTATTAACGTTAACTCAGGCATATCTGTTCCTGTGAACAGCGCAATTAGTTAACATTAGTTAATGGATTAGTAAATCATTGTTAACGTTAAATCAAGCATATATTAATTAAGTGAGTGAAGTGACATGTGGCCAAGTATGGTGACCCATACTCGGAATTTGTGCTCTGCATTTAACCCATCCAAGTGCACACACACAGCAGTGAACACACACCCGGAGCAGTTGGGGGTACGCCCATTGCTGCGGCGCCCGGGGAGCAGTTGGGGGTACGGTGCCTTGCTCAAGGGTCTCACCTCAGTCGTGGTATTGAGGGTGGGGAGAGCACTGGACATTCACTCCCCTCACCGACAATCCCTGCCGGACCTGAGACTCGAACCCATGACCTTTGGGTTACAAGTCCAACTCTCTATCCATTAGGCCACGACTGCCCCTAATCTATTCATATTAATAGCTCAATTAGTTAACATTAGTTAATCATTGTTAACGTTAACTCACGCATATATTAATGAATCTATTCATATTAACAGTGCAAGTAGTTAACATTAGTTAATGCATTATATAACATGAACTAATCATGAACAATGGATCTTATTTAGCCTTAATATTTTAAGGTTAACTTACTGTACTTACATTAGTTTATGTAGCAGTTGACACATTTCTAACCTTCCACTCACTTACACTAAATTAAGGTAAAAAATGCCATTGTGTACCTTATCAGCATTATTTATTAACAAGGCATTGATTTGGGCTGTAAATATAATTCTGAAGTGCAAACCATCTGAACATTAACAGATATGTTGTTCATGTTTGTATGCACTCATTATTTACATTCAACAAAGCATTCATTAATGGAATTTGTGAACCTTATTGTAAAGTGTACACTATTTCATCATTAACTGATGTGTTACTAACATTTGTTGACCCTTTATTAACATGACTTACCCTTAACAAAGCATTCATTAATGGAATTTGTGAACCTTATTGTAGTGTACACTATTTCATCATTAACTGATGTGTTACTAACATTTGTTGACCCTTTATTAACATGATTTACCCTTAACAAAGCATTTATTAATGGAATTTGTAAACCTTATTGTAAAGTGTACACTATTTCATCATTAACTGATGTGTTTCTAACATTTGTTGACCCTTTATTAACATGACTTACCCTTAACAAAGCATTCATTAAAGGAATTAAACGATATTTTGAGCCACTAATTCACTAATCCACGCCTACCCCTAAACCTACCCATAACCATTTCTTAAAACTCCGTACAGTTATAAATAAAAGAATAAGAGACAAGCGTAATCACAATAATTAATTTTTTGCGAAAATGTCAAAAGTGTTACCAAAAGTACGTTAGTTCAAATGATGAGTTGCAGTCGCAGTCCTCTCTGGTGGTAATAGTTTTTATAGGGTACAGAGCAGAATTTAAAGGGTTAGTTCACCCAAAAATGAAAATTATGTCATTAATGACTCACCCTCATGTCGTTCCACACCCGTAAGACCTCCGTTCATCTTCGGAACACAGTTTAAGATATTTTAGATTTAGTCCGTGAGCTTTCTGTCCCTCCATTGAAAGTGTTTGTACGGTAGACTGTCCATGTCCAGAAAGATCATAAAAACATCATCAGAGTAGTCCATGTGACATCAATGGGTTAGTTAGAAGTTTTTGAAGCATCGAAAATACTTTTTGGTCCAAAAATAACAAAAACTACAACTTTATTCAGCATTGTATTCTCTTCCGGAATCCTTTCCATTGAATTGATTCCATTAAATTGATTCCATTGAATTGATTCCATTGAATTGATTCCATTGAATCCTTTCATCTGTCGGCATTGGTAATGCACTTTTACGTCGTTGTTTTTGGCGATTAGGACATCCGCGACATGCACACTTACGCACCATTTTAAAAAATATAGCAATACCAAAATACAAACAATGTAGAATAGCTTGAATACAGCATGCGTCTCCCTCAGACTGTAAACGAAGCTCTGGCGCATCAGATAACACGTCAGCAGCGTCTTACGTCAGCAGCGTCACTGCGGAGTCGTGAACCCGGATGAACAAGAGACCCGGAAGAGAATACAATGCTGAATAAAGTCTTAGTTTTTGTTATTTTTGGACCAAAATGTATTTTCGATGCTTCAAAAACTTCTAACTAACCCACTGATGTCACATGAACTACTTTGATGATGTTTTTAGTACCTTTCTGGACATGGACAGTGCACCGTACAAACACTTTCAATGTAGGGACAGAAAGCTCTCGGACTAAATCTAAAATATCTTAAACTGTGTTCCGAAGATGAAAGGAGGTCTTACGGGTTTGGAACGACATGAGGGTGAGTCATTAATGACATAATTTTTATTTTTGGGTGAACTAACCCTTTAAGATATAAATCCATGATATTAATCCGGCTTCTCTCCGTGAAGGCGCGCACTCAAATGTCAATCCACTGAAACAGGGCATGTCGCAATCTGTAACGAAGCAGGTGAGAACCAATGAGCGTTCGATATCAGTGCCGTAAACCATGTTGTAACGGTTCTCGTGGGCGCGACTTTCAAATTTGAATCATAGCGAGCGCGGACTTGGACTATGACGGTCGCTGCTGAAAATGAAGATGATACAAATGTTAGTAACACATCAGTTAATGATGAAGTAGTGTACACTTTACAATAAGGTTCACAAATTCCATTAATGAATGCTTTGTTAATGGTAAATCATATTAATAAAGGGTCTACAAATGTTAGTAACACATCAGTTAATGATGAAATAGTGTACACTTTACAATAAGGTTCACAAATTCCATTAATGAATGCTTTGTTGAATGTAAGTAATGATAGTAAAGTACATATAAACATGAACAACATATCTGTTAATGTTCAGATGGTTTGCACTTCAGAATTATGTTTACAGCCCAAATCAATGCCTTGTTAATAAATAATGCTGATAAGGTACACAATGGCATTTTTACCTTTAGGGTAGATGAGTTAGAAATGTTCACTCTTAGTGTGTCAACCGCTACATAAACTAATGTAAATATGTAACCTTAAAACATCAAGGCTATTTACAGGCATTGCCCATTATTTCATATTATCTAATGCATTAACTAATGTTAACTACTTGCGCTGTTAACATGAATAGATGCATTAATATATGCGTGAGTTAACGTTAAAAAACATTAACTAATGCTCAACAGAGGTGTTGTTAATGTTAACTAATGTATTAACTAATGTTAACGACTTGCACTGTCAACATGAATACATGCATTAATATATGCGTGAGTTAACGTTAACAAACATTAACTAATGTTGAACAGAGGTTTTGTTCATGGTTAGTTAATGTTAACTAATGTTGAACAGAGGTTTTGTTCATGGTTTGGTAATGTTAACTAATGCATTAACTAATTGTGCTGTTAGCGTGAATAGATGCATACATGCGTGCGTTAACGTTAACAAACATTAACTAATGTTGAACAGAGGTTTTGTTCATGGTTAGTTAATGTTAACTAATGCATTAACTAATGTTAACTAATACAACCTTATTGTAAAGTGTTACCGTGTTTTGTCTCAGTTACAAGATAGAGAACATGGTCTGAAAGGTGGCTTATTTCAGTTGGGACACAGGAGAGGATGTGTATATACAGATAAAAGAGATTGTTCTATGGAATACATTTCATTATGCGGGGAACCCTGTCTGAATAGCAAATCTTCCTCTACCAAAGTAATAACAATGTATTTTTTCTCCTACAAATCAACTGTGGTGACTGCACTGGAACATTGCTATCCACTTCCATTGGTTTATGTATAGCTATGGTATAGTTTCATATATATATACTTTATTTCGATTGTCCACTTTAAACATTCTACTTGTTATAAGTAACTTGTCAACTAGATGGCATTCGTTTCCAGGCGGACCGTTAAAGAACGCAACACATGCATCTCCCGGACATCCTGTATAATTCAACCAACCAGATGACGACTTCGAAACTACTGAAGTGTTTCCAGATAAGTGTGCCATATGCATCAGATGTTCAGCCAATGGTCCATGGGCATGACATCTGAGGCTGAGACTAGGGTTCAAGTAGAATAAGTTGACATGTAGTTGCAAAGTTACTTATAGTTGGTAGAATGTCTGTTGTCGGAGCATCAAAATAAAGGGTTACCAAAAGCAATAATACTCACTGAGCCATTATGCATGTATCATATTGAATGAGATCACCAATAATTCCAACTATCACAATACTAGGGCAGCCAAGCACCTTGACAAGATGACAACGAGCTCTACTACTATATTTGAGACGATAATAAAAGAAATGCCACTTTCATATCACTCTTTTGTGTTGTGTAAACTACCCAATATGTGAGCATGTTATAGGCACAGAGGTTTCTATCATGAATACGAAGCTTATGGTTATGAACGCAGTTTAATCAGGAGACTTTGAGAGAGATGAAGGCAATCTTCCACAGAGGGCTGAGAGATGGGGCTCATGGGAGTTTGAGACAAACGGCGAGAGAAATCATGATACACGGCAATGCAGGCCTCTGGAAACTGTCGGAATGGAGCAGAAGAATAACTCAAAGGTAATGGGGGAGGAATTAATCTTTTTTACCTGCAATAGATTTTCCAAGAAACCAATTCAGCTCCACATTTGAGCTTGTGGAAACAAGGCCAGAAGGCTGAGATGGAGTCAGTACAATGCAGTAAAATGGAGCAGAGAAAATCATTACTGAGGAACTGGTTGTTGAAAAAATGCACTCAGTTACTAGATTGTTTACTCTTTAGCTCCACTGTAGATCAAGTTTCCATTTCAGGAGGCATCTGTTAGATGTTTTCTTCCATGCCAGTTGGGTCAAAAGCTAGCTGGCTGCAATAAACAGTTTTTAGCTTAGACTGTGAGAGCAACTCTGTTTTTAAAAGAGGGTAAAATACCAAGTTCAAACAGAGGGACTCTGGGTTTTTTGACTGGGGTTCAGTTTTAGATCCCCTGACAGTTGAAATTCGAGTGCTTTGATGTGCCAGAACTGTCAACTCTGTCACTCATCTAAAGACTTTTAACTGAAGTCCAACGAATTCAAGTCAGCCATCAAAGACACTGTCTGTTTGGGAGAAGCCCAAGAGTGCTAAAGAGAGGCCTTGGGAAGGACTAAATCAATGGCATAAAGCTGTGCTTTAATCGTTAAGACACATCCAGAATGTCTAACGAAAGGCTGGTGAATTACTGGAAAAAATTCCATGCATTAAATTTCAGTATGAGGTCATTAGAGTATTTTGCCACCAGTTGAAGCCTTAACCTGACACTTCACATTAATTACTTTAAAAATGTAATGCTTGTTGGCACAGAGGCTATCATTCTCCACACAGTCGATCAGCTTGACTGGTTCTTCTCTGTAGTGCCTCTCAATTTATACAATTCATATATTAAAACAAAAAATTGTGCAAAAACAAACAAATGGTCCTAGTCCTAAAAGATGGGTCATCTCACTTTTTGTCTATTGATATTACAGTGAAATATGCCCTAGACATTTCTTCATGAGATTCACTCACGCAATCTCCCACAATGCAACACTGTGACCAGTAAACCCAAACAATCCAATCAATCCACCCATGTGTATCCATCTTATTTTTCAACACAGAAGTGAGCTATTTTCTGTGAAAGTGCAAGTGCAAGACTTCAGATTCATTAGCCACTATAGGGCCTTTCATACTGCGCTTAACCCCAGGTTATCGTCTTTCTAAACACTGCTTTTAACCCTGGGTAAAGGAACGTTTCACACTTGTAATTTAGAAGCGGGGTTAGCACCGCTTTTTACCCTGGGTTATGAAACCCTGCTCCGGAGCAGGGTTAGCACCGCTTTTGCGGTGCCAAACTTGTGCAGTGTGAAACGACACAGTGTTAGAATGTTATGACTAGATGCTTAGCAACGACTAACCAATAGTGTGCATCATATTCACATGCTTTAGACAGTCACAGAAACACTGCACATTGTATAAATTCAATGTTTGAGAGGAAAAATGTCAAATGCTGACAGAAAATGCAACAATTTGAGTGAAGAAGAGACCATTTCATTCTTATCTTAATAGTCCAAAATGTCCATTCAGTATAAACTCAATAGAACAGTTGGCAATATGAGGAAGTGCAATGCTAGAGCTATGTAAACAGCAGGTCACATGCTGCGTTTCTCCAATCAATGACATTGACACCGCAAATATGCAAATAAGAACATTAACCCAGGGTTTAGGAATGTACAATGTGAAACGTCAGCTTATGAATACCCAGTATTAATTGTTAACCCCAGGTAAATGATGTGAAACGTGAAGCATTATAACCCAGGATTCCGTTTACCCGGGGTTTAGAATGACCCAGGGTTAATTATTTCAAGTGTGAAAAGCCCTTATAGGTAAATAACTAAGAATAACAAAATGCAGTGAACAGTAAAACTATTAGTGCTGCAAATAAGTGTGTTTATGTTTATAAGAATACATTAAAATAACATGATGACAAACATCAGTTTGCAATATAATGCAGCATAACAGACTTTTTTTTGTTTTTCTACAGGTAAAATAACTGGAAGCGAATGACACCAGAATCATCGCGCATTCAAGTTACAAATGGCCGTGATCACTTATACCATAAAAATAAGGTGGATAGCAAGTAGGCCTACTAAACTCAAACTGCAATAACACCAAAATACACATATAAATGGTAAACAATAAAATCAACTCAAATAGCAGTATGGTAAATGACCCATCAGGTAAAACAGAAATTTTAACTGCACACAAAAAAAAAGTTTTATTCAGTAAATATGACTGAATTGAGTAAACAATCACAATTTATCACCCTTGGAGCTGAGACACTCTACTGCTGATACATTTGTTAAACTCAGTACATGAGTACTGCAATTCATGAATATTATTAATGTCCTTTGTTCCTCTAATGTTTGATGGACTCAAACAAGCGATTAAATGAACTAGAACAAGCAATGTAGGGGGTCAGTTTTGATGAAAACGCACATTCTGTTGGCTCTGCAAACCAGACTTCAAAAAGCACTTCACTGTGTTCTAACAGGGAAGAAATTACATTCAGAGCACAATAATTAAGAGCAGCCAATAGTATTTATTATATAGTGTCGCTAAAAGCTGATACTGATTTTATAACTTTATGCTGTACTCAGTTGATTCGAGTGCTGCAAGGCCAAGTCTTCAACTGTGATTGTATTTCCGCTGCACAAAATAGAAACAAAACTGAAAAAGTGAAGGAAAAGGAGCATAACAGTGATGAAACCTCCCTCAGGTAAACAATGAGGATCTCACCCATCACAGCTGCAGACGCAGACCTGTGTGACGCCATTCATTGGCTCCTTTAATTTGACAGTGTGTGTGTGTGTGTGTGTGTGTGTTGAGAGAAATGGGGGGAATAACAGAGTAAAAAATGGAGAAGGAAGGAGAAGAGTGAGAAACAGGGGAATGCGCCTTTTGCTTCACTAGTTTCACAGAATGACTTGCTCTCACTGTAATGTGTTCCTCACTGACATCATGTTCCCACTCAGGTTAGCAATAATTCACCCTAAACTTTCTTTTAGAACCACATTTTGTTGGATCACACATCTGTAACCTATCTGTAACCTCCTTGACTTCATACTTTTAGTAGTTGCAATGAAATGTTTTCTCTTTGAACAAATACACACATATATTTGCCGTACTGTCGGACTGTGATTAATGGTGTTTATGAAATCAAAGGACCCTTTCTTAACGCACATTCCTGGTCACAATATTTTAGTGCATGCTATTCCAATTAAGCAGTGTTAACCACACATACGCGTTCTCTCTACACTGAGGAAGAAGCGCGGCTGATCTGAAAACACATGATCTTCATTTGAGATTTTCTACTTAAATTGACCCTTTTCACATTTCCAGAAGCGGAAGTCATGATAGTTGGGTAAACTTTTATAGCGGTGAATGAGAGACTACATTAATTATATATTTTTTGTGTTTCCATTTGCGCAAATAACAAAAGAAAAACTCCACAATAGTGTTTTCACAACTTTCAAAAAGAGGGGAATAAAATAGAGAGCGACTGATAATGTCACTCCCAAAGTCGCTGTATTAGAAATACCCTCACAGCAGTGTTAACTAGTTTTTTGTAATTTGATGCAAATGTAATATAATACTAAATATAGTGTTATAAATGTACATACATTAAAAAAAAATGAAAATATAAAAAACTTTGCTGGATTTAAGGTATTAAGTGAAAATAGCAACATATTCTATTTACACCAAGTGAAAATAGCAACATATTCTATTTACACTAAGTGACAATAGCAGCATTTTCTTAGCGATATGCTATTTACACTATAGGCGAAAATAGCGATAGATTCTATTTACACATTGTAAAAGTATCAGTTCTTTGCAATAAGAGTAAATAGTAATTAGATGCTATCTATACTTTACATTGGCAGATACTATTTGCACATCAGTTTTTTTGTAACAGGATTAACAGGATGCAATAATATCATAGAGTGTAAATTATTATATTTATTAAAATTATTAAATGGATGCTTATTGGGAGAATAAAAACCCTCCCTACACCTTGATCTAACCCAAACATTTTTAATATTATTAAACAATCGTTCGCACTTTATTTTCACTTTTAGAACATTATTTTCATTTTTATTGAAAAGGCAGATTCGGATTCGAACCCGCATTAATCGCGTTAAAAGCCAGGTCTGTAACCCTTAAAGGCTGATTTATACTTCCGCGTCGGACCCCCACCGGATCTGCGCCGTAGGCTATGCGTCTGTTTTCATTTATACTTCTGCGTCGTTGTCCACGTCGTTGTCCGCGTCGACTTGCATGCAGACCACTAGGAGGCAGTGTATGCGGTCATGTTGAGGATCAAGGCAAAAGCCGAAGAAGAAGCAGCTCGTCATGTACGTTGTCAGAGAAGCTTACAAATAGAAACGGCAGAGAAGCGGCAAATAGGTAATGACTTTTGTTGCAGTTTGACTGTATGTGTCTGCTGAAACAAAGTGTTTTTTCATTCATATGGAAGTTGAAAGTGCTCGCTCTTCTCCGATTGCTCCGCGCCAGTTTTTTGACCCGCGGGAGGGGTTCTAGCTAGTGATGGGCAGATCGAGGCTTCGTGAAACACTGAAGCAGTTGAAGCAAATGTGCCGTGATGTGTCGAGGCTTCGAAACAATCTGACACCCGTCTCCACGGTGACCCCTAGTGGTCAGAACAGTGTAAATGCAACAAAACTCAGGCCAAACATGCATAAAACACCTTTTACAAATGTATTGCAAATGTTTTATTGAAAGTAAAATCTATCAACTGCAATTAATCATCTAATAAGATTAAATATAGAGTGTTTGTATAATATGTGTTCTTTTATTAATTTTCAGGGCTTGTTTTCTTTGTTCCATGGCTAAAGCTAAACAGGCCAATAAGAGCTCTTAATAACTACCATTACTCATTTTAATTATTCTAATGTCTAATTAAAACATCTAAAAATGTACAAAACTGATCAGAGATGAGGTAAAGCCTTATAGACACTTGTTCAATAGTTCTCAGTGAATCTACATGATTAATGGGTTCACTTTATCATCGCCCTCTACCGGTGAACCATTGATATTTCGAACTGTTTCGAAACAGTGATGACGTAATGAAGCCTCGTTTACTAAAATCACGTGACTTTGGCAGTTTGATACACGCTCCGAATCACTGATTTGAAACAAAAGATTCATGAAGCTTCAGAGCTTCATGAAGCAGTGTTTCGAAATCGGCCATCACTAGTTCTAGCAGATCCTCACCCCTCTAGCAGCCTTAAAGGCTGATTTATACTTCTGTACGAGTGTACGCAGTAGCCACGGCGTAGGCTGTGTGTAGCACACGTAGCCTACGACGTAGCCTGACGTGCACCTCTTCAAAAATGTAACAATGCGTCAATTCTACGCGAACCGGAGCTAGTGCAAATATTGTTTACCAACAAGGGCCGCTATTTGCACTTAGTATAAATAGACACTCCGAATATGGTTTTAAAATATATCAAAATTAAAAATTTCTTTTAAATTGTAATAATATTTCATAATATTACTGGTTTTTACTGTATTTTGGTCTTTTGAGACTTCTATCAAAATCTTTTTTTTAAATCTTACCAACTATGAACATGGTGGAATGTGGAGTGCAAATGTAATGAGGATACAGCAATAATAGCAATAGCAATAATGCAAGATTTGATTATTGAAAAATAAAAAAGGCATTACCATTGGGACACTGAGCTGCTCTTGAAATTTGACCTTCAGTCTTCATGTTCAGTCAAACAAGGTCAAAATAAAGAAATAAAGCACCACACTTCATTTCAGAACTGCAGCTTTGTTGAAGACAATCAGCCAATGAATTCATAACAATTAAAAACTATTTTTTATTATTAAACTCAATTTAACTTTATATATAACTTTTATAACTTTATTTTTATAACAACTTTTATAACTTTTCACATCAATTTTGGCACAGATCAAGCTTTTGACAGAGCAATGTTTCTAATGCATATTAGAGATTGCATATGAAAGGTCTCTTAAGATGCAAAAATAGAAGACGATGACCTGGAATTCCCAAGACATATATTCTAACCTTGTGTTCAGGAGCTGGACAAGGAGGTGAGGTCAAACCTAATTAAACACGAGCCCCTGGTGTCATAGCGCAGAGGTCAGTGAGTTTAGATGGGCAGTTCTGCATGATCCAGTGGGACGGGACTCATCCAGATTACAGCTGCATCTGAAGAGGATGAGTGTGTCTCCCTATAGGGTTCATGATGAGGAAATCAGCAGCTGCCAGTGATGAACATCAAAGTGGAGCGTTCTGTAAATTATTCATGCTGTTCTGAGCTGCTGAGTGTGTGTTTTTAAAGTTAAATCCAGGCTGGACTGTTTTAACTAGCAAAATATTTTTTATGAACTTAAGCTAGTATGTAAATGATGCATTTGATTGTTATTAATAGTTTAATGAGGCTAAAATGGTTAGATGTTTTCTGTTTTATAAACTAAAATGTGTGAATCTCAAATTGTCCTGTTCATACAATATAGTATTTGAGCTGCTACTGTGAAGTCAAGCTTCTTTTCTTATGTAGCGATAACTGTGAATAATGCCTGAAACTATAGTGACAGTGACTAAAGTAAATGTCAAAGATGGTGACATCCACAACACCATTAAGTCTTATCATAACTGACATGGCATTTTTTTATAAATGAGCCTAATCGAGGTGCAAGAAAAGAGTTTAGCGTTTAGGTTGTGCTCAGAACACAAAACCGTGACTGGATCTAACACCTCGCTGTCAGGTGAGTTACAGGATCCACACATGAAAAAACGCTGCATAAACAAGACAAGCATGTGTGACAGATGTCGAGTTGCCCACTGCGTTTACATTCACACAGGCTAACTGGACTCAACCTCAAAATTCATTTAAATTTCCTGTAAATTTAAAGGGTTAGTTCATCCAAAAATGGAATTTCTGTCATTAATTACTCACCCTCATGTCGTTCCAAACACGTAAGACCTTCGTTCATCTTCAGAATATAAATTAAGATATTCTTGATGAAATCCAAGATGTGTTTTTTTTTATCTCCCATAGAAAGCAACGAAATTACCACATTCAAGGTCCAGAGAAGTAGTAAAGACATTGTTAAAATAGTCAACGTGACTACAGTGGTTCAACTTTAATGTTATGAAGCGACGAGAATACTTTTTGTGCGCAAAAACAAAACAAAAATAACTTTATTTAACAATTTGAGCTGTTGTCATACACAGTTGACGTAGTGCACGCAGCGCAGGCTTCCATGTTTACGGCTGAACGCCGGCTGAGTATTGGCTGACCCTGTACACGTGAGCAGCACGACGCATGCATGTGATGCTGAAGCAGAAGCCGGCCAATAATGAGTTGAACACGGAACCGCTGCACTGTGTTCACTGCGTCAACTGCGTATGACAACAGCTCAAATTGTTAAATAAAGTGTTCAGATATGAATTTAGTGCTTTAGAACAGGACCAGCAACTGTATTATACTGCAGAAGACATAGTTAATGATATGATGCCAAAACCTGCACGTTTGTGTTGGAGGAAGATTTTTGGGGGAAGAAATTTACTCAAATACAATTAAACATTTGATTTCAAGTCATTTTACACATGAAAGATGGCTGATGTTATTCAAATTTCATTCTTGCTATTGCAATCTTAGCATTCAAGAGAGATGTTTGCATTTACAGTCAATGGCTCTAAATGAAAAAAAAAGAAAATTGAAGGGGGGAAAAGGAGTCAATAGGAAAGTAAGTGCGTGCTAGTTCAAGAGATTGTCACGCTGAGAGCTGCAGCAAAGAAAAGCCTGCTGAGACCCTCGGTTATTCAGTGTTTGTATCTCTCTCCAGCTGACATCGCCCAACATTGTGTGGGTGGCAGCCTATCCCAGGATGCACTGCAGTAACAGCGTTTAACACTCCAAGGGTATACTTTCAAATCCAAATAACTTCTGTTAAAAGTTTTACTTTTTAGAGTCGTAGACCTAGTTTGCGTTTATGATCCCTGTTTATCTATGAATGTTTCATAACCGACGACAACAGCAACTAGCACAGAAAAGACCTAGCAGAGCTGCTATATAGAGCATGACAGTGAGGATTCTTTTAAAAGCTGAAAGAGAAAGAAAACTGGCCCTCAAGTTTTAAAACTTGTTTCTGCATATTTGTACGCTTTCCCGAGAGCAAAATAAGATGAGTACTTGCATTTTTTCATAGGAAAATCATCCAGGATTCATCCTTCATAAGTATGTAAATGGAATCTACTGGAAATCTTGATGATTCAACAATAACAAAGAAAAATCACAAATGACATGTTTTTATATCTCAGTTATTTCTCCTAGACAGCAAAGAGAGAAGAGTGTTTTTCATGAGATATATCAAACAAAATGATTTTGGATTCAGCTTGTATAAGTATTTAATGAAAATCCTGGGAGATGAAATCTCTTTAGTATTTTAATTGTTTCTCCAACAGCAATGAGATTAAAAAGAGATCAAATGGAGGTTTTTCGCTTATGCCTCATAATTCTAAATGTTTTCTCCTGAGAAAAGACCCAAGCAATTTTACATACTGTATGCTCTGTATTAAAAATTCTCAATGTCTGAAAATGTGCTTATTTGCCAAACAAATGTCAGAGACCTCATTGTTAAATCAAACATTTCTTATCAAATATTTGCAAAATGAAATGATCTGAGCTGCTATCCATATTCATTTCATAGCTCTCTACTTTTACTCTACACCACCATTCAAAACTTGAGTTTTTTGGGGGTTTTTTTTAGATTTTTGAAAGACATCTCTTATCCTCACCAAGGCTGCATTTATTTAAACAAAAATACAATAAAAACAGGAATATTCTGAAATATTATTACAACTGTTTTCTATTCTAAAGATATCTTTTAAAAATGTAGTTTATTCCTGAGACGGCAAAGCTGGATTTTCAGCATCATTACTCCAGTCTTCAGTGTTCCATGATCCTTCAGAAATCATTCTAATATGCTAATTTGGTGCTCAAGAAACATTTCTTTTTATCATTATCAATGTTTAGCATTCATTTAAAATAGAAATCTTTTGTAACGTTATAAATGTATTTTCATCATTTCATCATTTTATGTAATTTCATCAATTTAATGATGCATCCTTGCTTTTTTTTTTTTTTTAAGTCTTACTGACCCCAAACTTTTGAAAAGTAGTATATGTCAACAATTATTTAATTAGTTTATAGTTTTTGTATTTCTCCTAAGGAATTCTACACTGTAAAAAAATATTTTATGGTGAAGTAAATACTACAGAAAAAAACAAATGTATTTTTTTTTACATGAAAAAGTTAGTTCAGGGAAGAATTAAAGTAAATTCTATATTAGTACTCAATTTAAGCTTGTATAAATTAAAACGTAAATATCAACATTATAAAATTAAGTAAAACTACTAAACTTTTCTTATACTGGTGTTCCCATCATGCACTGGGCCTTGAATAATTAATGAGGTCGATTTTTTGCTGTTTTCCAGCAGTATTTACACTTTTATCATTGCTTTTGTGGTTATGTTTAGTAACTTGCTATTTTGTGACATTTGCCTCCTGTTTCACAGACAAGGTTTAAGCTAGTCCTAGACTAAAATGCATGATTGAGCTGTTTGAACTGAAAGTAACTTGTACTGACAGACATTAAAATATATTATTGCCATTGTTTTGTCTCAAGATGCACACCATGTAATGTTTTTTCTAGTGAAAGTTTATGAAAGCTACTTAAATGTCCTAATTGAACTAAGGCCTAATCCTGGTTTAGGCTAAACCCTGTCTGTGAAACCGGACAGGGTTTAAATTAAACCAGAAGTAGGCCTTAATCCAGAATAATTAATCATGGTTTAAAAAATGGCTTTCTGAAACACAAATTAAGTACAGATTACTAAAACCTGGACTATGGTGTCCTGAATTAAAATAAACCAGATTAATTTAAAACCAACTGTGCTAATCCGAATTAGCATGAGAGAGGTTACCTATAAAACATGGAATGAACCAAAAAATTGCATGGAACTGAGAAGCAAATCCAAGGAAAACAATGGCAGCAGAAAAAGACTGCAATAAAAAAAAAAAAAACTTAACTAAACAAGAGACATTTCTTTTACAGCAAGCAAAACACATCAGCTGTGAAAAAAAAATTGTTTAATTCAGTGCTATATTTTTTGAGTAAAATGTGTTGCAAAAGAAACTTCAAGTAAATAGAAATTACTCAACCTTTTACTGGCCAAGTTAAAATTACTTTTTTTTTTGTTAATTTTACTTAATTTAGTTAAGTAGAGTTACTAAATTCCATATTTGAAATTCACTTAAAAAATATGCGTGCAAAAACTTGCAAGAGAAAAATTAAGTAAATTTTACTTATTGTTATTTTTTCAGTGTAAGAGAAACACCTGGCAAAGGTAATACATATCTGAGAACTGCTAAGGTATGAAAGAGTAATTTCTGAACAATTAAATTTTGCACTGGGACAGTGTGCCCGGTACAGAAAACTTCCTCACTCGTGTTGCTCTGGCCAAATATTCCTTTCTTGTGTCTGACAATGTGGTAAATTGAAAGTGAAGGGACATTTAGAGTTGTAGTCACAGCCGTGAATCACGCAAGGCCAATGTCCATGTGTGCTGCTGTTGACCTTTCACTGACTTCACTGCTTTCACACGCACATAGACACAGATGCAAACATAAAGAGAAAAGCGAAGGGTTTTGCATGTTAAAACAGATCATTTCAACAAGGGATGTGAATGTATCAGACTGATCAAGATTATCATGCATATCTCTTTTTTCATTTCTTACATTTTCTCTTTCCAGAAAAAGTAAATGGGAATTAGAGATTTTCACAATGAGATCAAACTATCTATAGCTGTCTAGATGTCTTTGCCAGAGGCATCGAGGAACTACACTGAACCGTACACACACTGTGTGCAGCAAACACACTGTCCCTTATCAGTTTACCCTATAGCTGCCAGTGGAATACTAATGCACACTTACTGCAGTCCTGCATGTGATGCATACAGAAACAGAGCTTCCATTCGCTTGCTGTACATCCAGGTCACAAAATCACAGGAATAGTGTGAGAGAGAGAGACATTGTTGAATGTGATGGAAGAAAAAGAGAGAATAAAAATAGAATCTGTGGTAAATGCAGAGAATGAAAATAGGTATTTATATATATATATATATATATACACACACACACAAACAAACCATTGATTTGGCTGCCCTGCCCTCAGTTTGACACGCACTGACACTGCGTGGGCAAAATATCATTTGCAGTCAGTATTGGACTATGGACCTCACCCTGTCTGCAGCCTTTGAATAATAGACATCTGTCAAGCATTTATCACACTCACAATCTTCAGAGGGGCTCTGCTGACAGAGTGACAGGTCTGACTAAAGCCACAGATTCCACACATCACTGCAGTGTTTGATAGAACCACTTTCCAACAGTTTACATATAAAAATAGCAACATGCATGCAGAGTCGCAATAGCAGGCAACAGAATTATGTTGGTGGTAATGAAACGTGAGGCTCTGTTGGGCGTGCACCTCAGGGAGCGTGTGCCATATGTTTACTGAGGGGACTGAACCAATTAGGGTGTCACACAAGACTGTTCATTTAGATTGTCAGAGTACTAAGATGGTCTTTTTTTAATGAATGGTTTCTACCACCTGCTGTGATCATTAAGAGAAATAATGCACCATGAATGCAGTGCCAGTCGTTCTAGAGTGTTTCAAGGTTTTCTGGTGTTTTTAAAGACAAACCTGCCAGGTTGTTATGCATTCATTGTGCTCATTATGTAACAGTTGGGTAATAGAAAAAGATGTTAAATGGGCAGTTTATTAACACCGATGATGACATCACTTAAAGTCTCCCTGTAGTCAATAATTGTATCCCTTAAAGCTCATCTTTGATCACCAAAATGACATTTAAATGGCTTTTTTTCCTGTGAAAAAAAAATTATTCATGCCTTAATATTGCTTTAAATGTAACTCTACACCCTTGCCTCATTTATTTTATGCAGATCAATGAATATGCAAATTATCCCTGCCTCCCCTCGCTCACGCAGCTCAGAGATCCACTTGGTCGATGATGCACAATGGTATCGCTCTTTACAACATCAGACACATAGTGGTAATTAATTTGATTAGCCTTTTGCTTGACTATGTTATCAATCACAGGGTTGCCAACTTTTAATCTCAAAAAAATCTGAAACAATATTTTTTTTATTTAATATTTTTTGTTAACAGTGTTAATGACATGTACACACAAGTGCTGCTTGAATGTTTGTGAACCCTTTAGAATTTTCTACATTTCTGCAAAAAATTTACCAAAACATCATCAGGGTTCACAAAAGTCCTAAAAGTAGACAAACAGAACCCAAAAAAAACAAATGAGACAAAAATATATATATAACATACTTTGTCAGTTATTTATTGAGAAAAAAGATCCAGTATTACATATCTGTGAGTGGCAAAAGTATGTGAAGCTCTAGGATTAGCAGTTAATTTTAAGGCTCCACCTGTTCTTAAATGCTTTCAATCAATGGGTTGATAATCAGGTGTCAGTTTGTGCCCTGTTTTATTTCAAGAACAGGGACCTAGCAAAGTCTGAACTTCACAACATGTGTCTGTGGAAGTGTATCATGGCACAGAAAAAGGAGATTTCTGAGCACCTCAGAAAAAGAATTGTTGTTGCTCATCAATAACATGAACAACCATGGTGTGCATGGCAGAGTTGCAAGGAGAAAGCCACTGCTTTCCAAAAAGAACATTGCTGCCTGTCTGCATTTTGCTAAAGATCATGTGGACAAGCCAGATGGCTATTGGAAAAATGTTTTGTGGACGGATGAGACAAAAAAAAATAACTTTTTGGTTTAAATGAGAAGCGTTACGTTTGGAGAAAGAAAAATACTGCATTCCAGCACAAGAACCTTACTCCCTCTGTGAAACATGGTGGTGGTAGTATCATGGTTTGGGACTCTTTTGCTGCATCTGGGCCAGGACAAATTGCCATCATTGATAGAGCAATGAATTCTGAATTATACCAGCGAATTCTAAAGGAAAATGTCAGGACCGTCAGGATCTTCATCCGTGAACTGAAGCTCAAGAGAAAGTGGGTCACGCAGCAAGACAACGAGCCCAAGCACACAAGTCATTCTACCAAAGAATGGTTAAAGAAGAACAAAGTTGATGTTTGGGAATGGCCAAGTGAAACTTCAGACTTTAATCCAACTAAAAAGTTACTATCTACTGCACCACTGTAAAATTAAGCTGACCTGCTTGCATCTTGAAAGAGAATTTTAATCTTGAAAGAGATCTTTCATCACTCATACATCATGCTAAACCCACATTAGCATAGCAGTGAAGTCACTGTGACTCTAGCAGCAATACAGTAATAGTATGATTTAAAAATATATATATATGCAAAATATTCCAAGTATTATGTCAAACATAAAACATAAAGCATTCAAAATATTTAAATCTTTTCAACACCTCGTGATTTAGAAACATCCTTCCTGAAATATCTGCAGTCAGAAGCTGTATACAGCTAATGACTATTTTTAAGGTATCCCCTAAAACTTGACTGTCTCACAAAATGTAGAGAACTGACACAATTCACTCAACAACTGATTCGCTATTGTCTATATAAACAGTATATAAACCTAAATGAAACAAATCTGAGACACTCCCAGTGATGTTGTTAACAGCCAATTACATGCGCTCACCTCATATGAACCACACAAATGAATCGTGGTCAGTACTCTACATAATACACATACACATTTAATTATATATTTCATAAATATAATTAATAATCAAAAAAACAATGTTACCTAATATTTTGAACAATATCAGTTATCTGAGAAGATTTAACGATCTCCAATTAGAGACTGACTTCAGAGTGGGAATGCATGATACTCCCCAAAAATCTAGATAAACAGCTCACTAGATCTTGAGACACATGAGCCCCTGTGCAATATTGACATTTGAAATGGATTGTGGGCTCATATCCTGACTTGCTCCCTTCCAGCAGACACCAATGACATTTGGCCTGTCCTCCTCCTCATGGGAATGGCCCTGTCAGCCATTTGCAGCCCTGGAGAAGCATCTATCTATGAAATAAATCTCTCTCCCCCCTGAATGATATGAAGTTATCAGCTGATACATCTCTGTCTAAAAATATTACCTACTAGAGACACCAGGCATGTCTACTGTTGTCTTTCTGTCACAGCTGGCAAAGAGTTGTGCATCCAGCATAATATCAGGTGTTGGATTTGATTTATATGCCTGACAATTTCCTGCATGATGTGTACTTGGACAGCAAGGTTATGACCATGATCTATTCACAGCTAAGTCACATTTGTTTTGTTCTGCAGGTCAGTGGCATTGCACCCAACACAATGTCAGTTTAAGCAGATAAAGGGTCAAAGGCAGCATCATTACACTGATAGGTTCACATTATTAGAGGTAAAAGCATTAATATAACTAAGAGTGCAAAAACAATCCTAATTAAAGGGCTAGTTCACTAAAAAAAAATTAAAATTCTCTAATCATTTACTCACCCTCATGCCATCCCTGATGAATATAGACAGACAGACAGATAGACAGATAGACAGATAGATAGATAGATAGATAGATAGATAGATAGATAGATAGATAGATAGATAGATAGATAGATAGATAGATAGATAGATAGATCAATTAGAATCAAGTATTCCAGAGGACAGATAAAGAAATTTTAATAGCTCTAGTCCTACAGTGTGAATTGTTTGTGCTGAAATTCAAGCTGAGCCAAAGTGAGACAAACAGCTTTGAGGGTGGATTTCTCACATTATCCCTCAAGTAAACAAATATCTGTCAAGGTTTCCCAGGGGAACTATTATTCTCCATTGTCCAACAATGCCAAATAAATCAAATCTCTGTCCTCAGGCTTACATCTATACAAGGATCTAAACTATCGTGACATCTTAAGACCTGATTTAATTTCTTTTCCAGATTTCAAAAAGTTTGAGAAAACACAGGAAGCTCTGGCCTGCTGCGTGTGATCACGCTCTAACACACTTCTAAAGACAAATCAAACTCTAGACAGAACAGAACCTCTCATTTTGTAAAAGTACAAAAAGCATCCTTGTTTATGTGGGTAGAAGAGGAAGCAGCAGAGTAAACATGTCGCAAATGGATGGTGATCACCGCTGGATGCTCGTGGTTGGTCGCTGATTGCTTTCCTTCTCACGCTCCTGAATCAAAATGTCAGCCAGCATGAGCAGGGCGCCCATGCTGTGAGTAATGATAATTAGGACAGCTCTGGTCTGTCTGTGTAACCAAACACCAGGCATGAACCATGAGCATGAACCTGAAGCATGAATCAAAAATCTAAACATGCTTAAAACAAGATGAATTTACTTGTCATTTTGTGAAATATTATTACAATTTAAAATAACTATTTTCTGTTTTAATATTTTAAAATATAATTTATTCCTGTGATAGCAAAGGTGATTTTTTTTTCTTTAGTGTCACATGATCGATCCTTCAGAAATGATCTTCAGAAATTCTAGAAGAGACATGTCAGATTATTAGGGTATTTTTTTCCGAAGAAGCAGAAAAGGCCTCCGTAGAAGAAACAATTGAGATACACTTGGCATTTTTCTTTCCTATGGGATTTTAACCATATATTTTCCACTAATCAATACATAGAAATAAAAATAAAATGTATATATGTATATATATATATTAGGGCTATCAAGTTAGAGTTTGAGTTTGCCTAATATATGTGTGAGTACTGTGTGTAATTATTATGTAGATTTGCAGATTGAGAGTAGACCTAATTATCATGCAGCATTTCCATGTCAAATATACTTAAAAAGGACAGTCTGGCTAGTAGTGGCCATTTTACAGGCCCCGCACACAGTCCAGAATCCCTGAACATTCAGCAAACAAGCCTTCCTGATGTGCCTGAATCCTGGACGATAAACATGATATCGTGTAAAGTGTGAGCGTGAAAGGTTTCCTCCAACAGCATTACCGCCATTATGACAGCCCCAAAACCTGCAGGTGTGGGCAGACTTTACTCACACAGTGCAGGAAATGCAAACCTTCCCTGAGTCCACAAGGTCATTGAACAAGACCAGCTGACATCTCTGTGCAGTCTTCCCACCAGGGAATCACACTCGGTCAGAGACAATTTCATAGCGCAGCATGACTGACTCGGAAAAAACCTGCAAGGAATCCAAAGCAGCAGAAATAATCTGAAGTATGTCTGATGTGTCCAATGGCATCTTATCTACTGCAGCCGCCGAGATGCTTTGAGCATCATGCGGCAAAGCAAAGCAGTCTACAGTTTACAGCTTCAGCAGTCTGTGTCAATCATCTTCAATCAATCCATCCATCCATCTATTTCTGCTTTCTATTGTGTCAACCGTCCATCCATCCATCCCCTTTCCGCCTCCTTCAGTCGGTCTGAGTTTGAAAACACCACCTCTGATCAGTTTTAAGATGATATATAAGACATAAAGCTGCAGACTTTAAGTTTGTGTGCAGAAAGTGTTGGTTTATATGCTAAGTCACACAACCATTTTCACAAGTATTCACTGAACATATTCACAAATGTGACGCTGGGAAAATGAGAAAATTAGGCCTTACAAAGCGAATGTAATGACTTTGCCAGTGTCAATATAATCTGCAAGAACAACATCCACTGTGTTACACAATTCATGTCAAATTCATCTTAGATGTTAGAGTTAGAGGAGGAGAGGAAAACATCATGACTATTTAATCTACTCCAAAATGAACAGAGATCAAAAGTAAGATGTTTATTATGTTTGTAACACAGATCAAGAAGGGCGTCTAGTTGGAGGCCATCAGCGTAGAGGTTTTCTTACAAGGACTGCACAAACTATGTAGTTCATATCTCCTAAAAATGCTTAATTGTACCATTAAGCATGAACAGTTCATTCAAGAAATAAAACCATTTACTCACCCTCATGTCATTCCAAATGGAAGTCCATTTCCATGTCAGAGGAAAAAAATTTAGGTATAAGGTAAATGTGAGCCAAATTTTAAAATAAGAAATTGTGAGAAATATAGTCAATTACATTTTCTCTTCTTTTTTTTTTTCTTTCTTTTTTTTTTTTTCTCAGAAACAGGCTTCCATATACAAAACCATCTGAATTGAACACAATGTAAAATCCAAATNCACGTTAAAAAAAAAAAAAAACAGTGAGTGTAACAGACATGGCCAGTAAGAGCTGTGCCTGTAAACCTCACGCCAGAGACCACGGTTCAAATTCCACTCAGAGTGGGTTGAGTAGGACCAGTTAAATTTGGTGCCGTTACCCAGATGGGAGGTTTTGGGGGGTTGAAAGAAGGCCAGTAAGAGCTGTGCATGTATACCTCACTCCACTGGCCTCAAGAGGCGCTCTAGCGACTGACACTAGAGGCTATAGTATCCATATTTTTAATTTTTAAAGTCAAAATTTTTATAAAATCAACAAATGAAGAAAGAAACTTGGATAAGGACTTTTAATAAGGATAAGGAGATTTTTTTAAATGTCAATCATCAATGTTATATCATTTTCCTCTGATTTTAGTGATAACTTATGGGCAGGGTTAGGTTTAGGGGTAGGGATAGGGTTAGGACTAATTTTTTCAGACAGGAATGTTGTTCCAGGATCAACAAAATATGCTGACCCAAAATTAGGACGTACTAAACAGGTAACATTGTGAGATATTATTACAATTTAATTGTATTCTATTTGAATATATTTCTATATAAAAATGTAATTTATTCCTGTAATGGCATAGCTGAATTTTCAGCATCATTACTCTAGTCTGCTGTGTCACGTGATCCTTCAGAAATTATTCTAATATGCAGATTTGCTGCTCAAGTAACATTTATTATTATTATCAATGTTGATAGCAGTTGTGCTGCTTAATTTTTTTTTGTGTAAACAATCTTTTTTTATGATTCTTTGAAACCGAAATCACTTGTAACAATGTAAATGCAACCTTTGATCAATTTAATGCATCCTTGTGAAAATAAAACAATTTCTTTCAAAAGAAAAAAAATCTTACTGACCCCAAGCATTTGAACTGTGGTATATAAAGAACTGTTAGTGTAATTATTCCAAACAATGGTCAATATAAAAAGCACTTCAGTTTTCAGCCCCAAATGTCAAAAATATATAGTTTGGTTTCACCCAATAATTTTCATTTTGATGCATCTCTAGGTGTCAAGCTCCAAAAAGAAACTCTGGAATATCACATTAAAATATGACATATCACAGTCAGGCATGAGACACATGAGAATCAATGCCAATGATGTCATCACTACAGAAAGAAAATACAGGTTTGCAACAACACAAGGGAGAGTAACAACAGTGCGAACTATCCTTTTAAACATTAAAGAAATTGCGTATTCTTTTGCTTCATGTTAATTGCAATTTAATACTTTGGTTGCCGCTGTACTTAACAGGACTCAATAAGATGTTCCCCACTGTGCTCACAAGATGAACCTCATAGTTCTCGCGAGCTGAACAAATGTACCTCTAATTCAAACCTTCCATTCATAGTCGTGCTCGCCATCTCTGCCCAGATAAAAGGCATCAGGGCCATTAGAGAAGAAAGAGACATACTGATGGGTTACAATTGTACGTCTCCACCTAAAACTGCTTGAGACAAGCTACATAATGTTTTTGTGCAGCATTTTAAAATAGATACTCCCAGGCAGAGAGAAAGAACCATTTCAGCGAGCTAGAGCCGTAGATTAAATTGACCTCTGTTTTGAAACCCGTCATGAAAATGGAAGTAGCATAGGCACACCTAGCCTCAGATATATCACATCTGCATGATAAAGACTTGGAAATGTATTCATAATCAAGTCATACACAGTAGGAAGCACGTTAACTATAGACTCACTCCTGCCTTCGCATAAATGCATACATTCACACTGCAAGCTTTAATGCTCTATTCAGATTTATTGCTCAGATACAATTTTTCTATAGCTGTTCACATTGTAGTTTTAAATGTGGGCATTATCAGATTCCAGTGTGAACAGATCATGGTCCTAAACTGACACGTATGCGCAAAAGAAAGATACAAAGACATCATGCAGCACACTGTCCTTCCACTGACTTCCTTTCACAACTGATGAGTTATGTAAAATATTTGAAGTGACTCCCATGAGCGCAGAATTGTGACGAATGTCGATCTAGAGTGGCATAAAAGTCCAATATGATTGTTCAGACTGAGGTCACACTGCAAAACAGCAGACCTGTATCAAATTTAGGACCACATATGGAAATGGCCCAAATCAGAATTGAAAAGATCGGATTTCAAGTGGTTTGTACTGTTCACATTGTCATGACAAAGGCTATGTTCACGTTGTCAGTTCAAATCCAATTATTTGTGTATCCGATTGGAATCTGATCCAAAATTCTTGACTGTCCACATTGTGTATCGCAACTGTTCAGATCTGATTTGTGTGTCCATGCCGCTCTTTCGTTTTCCAGAATATCTGCATTGGTTTCTATGGCAATGATGTTGCTTTGGTAGGTATACAGCAAAAACAACCACAACATAGAGTGGTTTGCAATACAGATGTTATCTTATTTACAACATGACAATGTGTAGCCACCGCACTGGACTACTGCATGTTCTGAGGCAGCAGCAGAAACTCATGGAGGCTGGTATGCATGGCTTTATTCTGTGCTGTCGTCTCTGCAGGTTTTAAAACATGTCTCCATTATATTGTCATTTTATGCTCATCTGGCTTTGCAACAATACAGCCTTGTTTCTGCAGCGACTTTCAGAATGTTTCCTATAACGTCTGATGTTTCCATTTTACGTGGCGTGATAAAGTCACATAAACCATGCGAAATCCGATCAGAGCTGTCAGACTGAAACGGATTTACAGAAAAGCGATTTGAATAGGATTTCAAACCACGTATGAATGTAGCTTGAAACGGATTTGTAAAAATCGCATTTCATGTGATTTTTTTGCCATTCACACTGGCTAAATCTGGTCAGATTGGATCGGATATCCACAAAAAATTGGATTTGGATTGACGGTCTGAACATAGCCAAAAACAGATCTGAGTCACATATGAGCTACAAAAAAAAAACAGATTTGAGCCACATTTACCTGCAGTCTGAACATAGACATCTCACCAAAGCTGCAATTATTTGGTAAATAAAAAATACATTAAAGGGTTAGTTCACCCAAAAATGAAAATTCTGTCATTAATTACTCACCCTCATGTCGTTCCAAACCCGTAATACCTTTGTTCATCTTTGAAACACAAATTAAGATATTTTTAATAAAATAAGATGGCTCAGTGAGGCCTGCATTCCCAGGTGAAAAAAAAGTACATTTCTATAATATACTTAAAGTGCTCTATTTTCTTGCACTAATTTTGTACTTAATATACAAAAAATTCTTCTTTAGTACTTCTTAAGATAATCTTAAGAACATCTAAGTGTACTCAACTGTGCTATTTTGAGACAGCATTAAATATATAAAATGTGCTTTTAATATACTATCTCTGTATTTAAAAATGTATTTAGATACCACTTATATTACATTTGAACCCTTAGTGTACTACAAGTAGTAGCTAAATATATTTTTTAAATACAGAGATAGTATATTAAAAGCACATTTTAGTTCATATTTCTTGCTGTCTCAAAATAGCACAGTTGAGTACACTTAGATATTCTTAAGATGATCTAAAGAAGTACTAAAGAAGAATTTTTAGTATATTAAGAACAAAATTAGTGCGTGAAAATAGAGCACTTTAAGTATATTTTAGAAGTGTACTTTTTTTTCATCTGGGTTGCTAGCAAGAAAATTAACACTTTCAGATGCCCAGAAAGCTACTAAAGACATATTTAAAACAGTTCATGTGACTACAGTGGTTCAACCTTAATGTTATGAAGCGACGAGAAAACTTTTTGTGCGCCAAAAAACAAAATAACGACTTTATTCAACAATATCTATATGGGCGATTTCAAAACTGATTCATGAAGCTTCAAAGCTTTACGAATCTTTTGTTTCGAATCAGTGGTTCGGAGCATGTATCAAACTGCTAAAGTCATGTGATTTCAGTAAACGAGGCTTTAAGTCATAAGTGTTTTGAAATTTCAATGGTTCACCACTGGGGGGCGTGACTTTGGCAGTTTGATACACGCTCCGAACCACTGATTCGAAACAAAAGATTATAGTTTTTATTTGTTCTCTGTTTCCCGGCACTAGTTTCTCTCTTTGGTTACTCTTTAAATTAGATTCCACCTGTTTTGTATTTAGTTCGTTGTCATGTATATATGCCCTCTGTTTCATTTCCTGTTTGTCTGGTATTGTCTGTGTATTAAGAACACTGTTATGTTGTACCTTTGAGTTGGAATACTGCTTTTGTTTTATGTTTTATACTGCTTTTGTTAAGTTATCTGCTTTATTTGAACTCCATCCTCTGACACAAATATTATTACAATTTAAAAAAGCTGTTTTGTATAGTAATATATTTTAAAATGTAGTATTTTCCTGTGATGGCAAAGCTGAATTTTCAGCAGCCATTACTCCAGTCTTCTGTTTCTCTCATTTGGCATCTATGCCAAAATCAGTTTATCATTCACCTGGTATTGACCTGTTGGCAACTGATTTAAGATTCTGGGAATGATGTAAAGAGGATAGAACTTCAAAACAAATGTCTTCCTTTCTGAATAATGTTCAGTCCTGTGCTAACATGACACTAAACATTCTGCTCTCTTTTGAGGGAAGGGATCAACACAGCTTCAGACCGCCATCTGCACCATTGGACACAGTTTGCACCCTTGTTAAATAAAGTCTCAACACAGCTGCAACTGAATCATACCGTAAACTGCAGTTTCACAAGTCGCCCGCGACTTGGAAAGAGAAGCAGAAGAGGCTGTTTGGATGTATGTCAGTCTAAAATAGTCTGTATTTTTAGCATGTTATTGGTTTCCCGCACCTGGTGTTCAGCATTAGCGTGGCTGCAAATAGTGAAGCTGTTATTTGAACTGGAAGAGAGTTAATTGCAATGCTATTTTTTAAAATTATATAGCTTTTCAATAGCTATTTTATTAAACCAACAGGTTTGCACTGATACATGCTGCAATGTAACATTTTCTTGGACAAGGTTTCAGCAAGTTTAGCGAGCTAGTTGTGTGCCTCGTATTCATCTAGAAACAGAACTCATGAATGAATCATCTTTTGAGTAGGTTCTTTTTAATGAGTTTGTCAAAAGTTAGAAAATCATGTAAATCTTTTGGAATGTTTTTTTTTTATATATAGACATTCAAAGAGTATCGACATGCTTTAGAATCCAGAGAGCAATAATATATCTAAAATATATTGTAATTTTACGTCAGGTACAAAATTTTTAAAAAAATGTTTCTTTACACAGTTTTAAACTACTTTGTACCCTTTCGGAGATGACAGTATATACCTTACATTATATGACTGACTTGCTTTCCTCTGACACAGCTATGTTGTAAAGATGATTTTTCGAAGACACACATGTTTCCTGTACATCCTGTAGAATTCAACCAACCAGATGACGACTTCGAAAATCCTGAAGTGTTTCCAGCTAAGTGTGCCATATGCATTAGATGTTCAGCCAATGGTCCATGAATGTTACATCTGAGGCTGAGACTAAGTTTAGGCTAACTTAACCCTAGCTATATTTTTTGAGTAGTTTCCCCAACACAGTCCATACTAACTTGAATAAGAGTGTGTTTATGCCAAGTCAGAGCATACCTCTGCCATTTGTAACCTCACACTGACATTCAATGGTGAGAATGAAGGTTAATTAATGTAAACTTCATGCAAAATAACTAGCATATGCATTAATCATCCCTTCTGTATTCAATAGGCTTTCCTTGCTTTCTTGAATTCCCTGTGCATCGCATAGACAAATGACACTCTGCAACTAACCTCAAGAGGAAGTAAACACATGGTAGATTGAATATATTACCATTGTTCCTTTTAATGGCAAATGAGACACAGCAGAAACATTTGCACACACACATAAGAGAGTGCAGATGTGGGTCTCCCCACAGGCTGGGGTGTCAGGCCAAATTTAGAGCAATATGGCGCCTCTCTTGTTAGGTGCACCTGAGGTCTGTCCTCTGTCATTATAGTTGCTGGAAGGAAAGGCACTGCAGATGGAGTAGACATGGGGGCACTTATACAGTGGTCCTAAAAAGTATTTGGACACTTAAGTTATACTAAAGGAAAGGCACTGCAGATGAAGTAGACATGGGGGCAATAAAATTGTGTCAAAAATGGTGGGGCCGAGAGCCGTGGGAATGGAGCAAGGCCAGCGGCGCGATTTCTAATGAGCATCACCTGATCGTCACCTGCATGCCACACCGGCTGAGTCTCACGGAGGAGCTTCAGAAGGATAAAAGTAGGAGTGACGACAGTGAAAGACGAGAGAGGACCAGGCCTGGATATTGTTTTATGTTTTATTATGTTTGTGTGGCCCGCAGACATCCGCGAGGGTCTGCCGGCATTACTTTCGTTTTGTATTTGTTTTTTTTTAAATTAAAGTTGTGTTAAACGTTCGCCGGTTCCCGCCTCCTTCTTCCCGTATATACGAACTACGTTACAGTAAATAATTAAACAAAATATTGATTTGAGTTGAAATATTTAATTAGCTCATTAAACACAAAGCTTCTGCAAAGAAAATCAGTTCCTAGCAAGAAGCTTTGAGTCTAGACGAACGAACAAGTTCAACAATATAGGTCACGAGAGACGGCTACCTCATGTCTCAAAGCACACAACATAACAATAATAACAAACAACTTAAAGAGCACTGACCTGTACCACCTGACTGCTGCAGATTCTTTGCAGCGTTGTTTCCATCTCTTCCACATTTCAGTAGTTATGATGTGAACGCAGCATAAAAACAGCTCATTGTTTTGGATCAGGAGGAACTGTAAAAGGTGGCTGCAGTTTCGGTTGCAGTGCTGGGTTACTGATGTCTGTCAAGCCTTGTCCATACCATTACGTTTTCATTTAAAAAAGCATCTTTTTCTCTGTACACTCTTCATATCACAGTCCTGCAAAGATAACAGAAAATGTACTCACAATTGCTGTCCTGAGGGCAGTTGCGTTTTAGATCAGCCATATATTGGTGACTGAGTGCGACTTGGACACACCAGTAAATTGAGAGATATTTTGCTAAATACAATGATTCTGCCAGAAGAATAGCGTGATAACTTTATTATGTCTGTTCCGTCTGTGTCATCTCAGTGAGCATTAACGCATGTGCAATAAGGTAAATTTGGCGTTTTCTGACGTTTCAGTGTGGATGTGAAACTTTTGGAAAACGCTTGAAAACACTAGTGTGGACGGAGAGCGTTTTGAAACAAAAATGCTGCTTTCAAATGTATCCGTACATAGCCTAACTCTGCATAGCATGAAACACGCTGATGATGTGTGAAGTCTGCGCAAGCATGGTGCGCGGGGGTATGAAAATACATGCATACAAATACGTTTCTACAATGTATAAGATAATCGTTCGAGCAACAAGAAAAACACTTCAACGATATTACCGTAGGCCTACTGTTAATACTTGTTAGGGGACACCAGACTCAGAGGTAGAGATAAGTGAACCACAGCAGTTTATTTGACAGGTTGCAAAAATGGAGACAAGCAGGTGAGTAATATGAACGTATGGCAATTGCAGATGATGATAGCAGTATTAACAGAGTCTCTTGTTTTATTTACCAGGTTGGAGATTTAGCTCAGTAGCGGCAGCACGTGAGTATATCAGGTAGGGATGATAGATAATGGAGGTTGCACTGGAGATCACAAGGAGAGTGCAAGAATGGATTCACGAGAAGATCGTAGGAATCAATAAGGTGAATAACAAGGAGCTTCACAAAGTGAGTAGAGCAGGTCTGTAGTCTGTTAACAAGACCAGACAATGACTGTGTGTGCGAGATGTGTGCTTTTATGCCAGTGCTGATTGTGAACAGGTGCAGATGGTTAGTATTTGGGTGAGTGAGATCACTCTGTGAGCATGACATAGGAGCCTTGTGAAACCATGACAATACTGAAGGTCTCTGGTTTCATTTTAGAGTAAATACAGTCGATGATAGAGGCACAAGATGGCACCGGCTGCATTTGAATGAAACATGAGAGTGTGTCCATACAAGAGACATGAAAGATGTTTGCTTTTAGAAGCTAGCTTCTAAAAGTTTGCTTCTAAAACCTGGATGAGCATATTCAGTGTTGCTATTGACGACAGTCATTATCGAGGATAAATTTACCTCCGAATGTCACGACTGACCAATCAGAATCAAGCAGAGAGCTGTGTAATAATGCAAAGGAATACATACATTTTTTAAGTGAGGCTTAAGTGTTTTAAGTGGTTAAGCATCCATATATATTTGGGGGCCATTGCGTTCCATTAGCCACAATCTAAAAGCACTACAAAGCCTTTCAGTGCAATGCTCCACGGCTACACTGCATCCATGCCGATGCTTGTAATCCAACACAGAACTGAGAGCTGGCCATCTGGGTAGGATGTGCATCAGTAATTTAGATGGTGGGAGTGAGAATTAACATCAAAAATCACAGATGCAATACAGTGAGCTGTGATAGTCTTGCAAAATCTTGTTTTGAATATGAGATGCTGCTTTGTGCAGAAACAAACCTGCTGGATTCTATAACTTCATATGGAACATCTACAGGTCTGAAGCCTGCTGCACCACTGACCTCACATTAGTTTTCCGCATTGAATTCCTACTGTCAGGTATGGGTTCTCTTGTCTATTCGTCTGTTGTTAAGCAATGCTAACATCTCATTAGGCTCACCAGAGGACAGTGAGCAGACCTAACAGAACACAGACAGCTTTATTTTAAGTGTGTTACAGATATAATTACACAAATACCACGCGCAGCTCTAGTGCTTATGGCATGTGCTAATGACCACTCAAGGAGGAACATCCAGGTGTATAACTGTAATTATTGTCTCTAATAATAAAAAGCATGCACCACAATTATCAAAGAACACTGTGTATCACAACAGTATAGATGTGCAAAGACGCCTTGTCACATACGTGACTCATTCTGTTTGGATGTGAAAGTTTGCTTCTAAAACTTTACTTGTAAATCTTAATGCAGTAATTGAAGTTTAGCTGAAATTTTATATAGACTTAATGAAAATGCTAAACTACATTAAAATGTGGCTCATCATTAATCATATTTATTGGACTGTATCTCCAAAGTATTCTGACGTAATTCCTTATACCTTGATGTTCAAATGGAAATTAGGTTACACTTTATTTTAAGGTGTCAGTATTACAGTGTAATTATACATTTAAGTACTGCGTAATAATAATTAACTGCATGTACTTACTATAGGTATAGGGATATGGTTATACAAAACCACTTTAGTATAATAATTACTTATTTTATCCCATCAGCAAACAAATAATCAAGTCTTATTATATGGAGATATATGTATATTGGTAGTGAAGTAAATAAATTTAACATTTAGCCTTGAAATTCCCAAGAGAGTTTGTTTGGGCCTTAAGGGAAGTTTATAAATAATTTTCTTTGTTTATCTGTACTACCCAGTGGCCTTTCTACACAAAAGGCAATTTTGTGTGCTGGACATTCCCCTGAGACTTACCCTTTAACATTTCCTGAACCTGGGGTGATATCAGTATTCAAGCTGCGTACAGAACAGATTCCACTACAACGACTGGATTTTGCCTGTGTGGAAGTCTCGATGTGTGGCCTTCAAAAAAAGCAGCAAGTGTGGTTTACTTTGGGGGGATAAGCAGCATTTATCCTTCAAAAGAAAAAAAAACCAGCATGTAACCCCATAACAAAGACTGTAAACGAGAAGCAAAACATCCTCGCAATCAACCCTTATTGTTTCTGCCTGGCTAACACTTGCCAAAAAACAAGATTACAATAAAAACGAATGACACATCTTCTCAGGAGCAGGAATAATTTGGCAGGTGGAAGACAAAAGATACAAATTCTTTTATTTCAGTGAGACAAGCAATGTGAGCTCTTTCCACAAATAGAGAGCTTAGTTTAGTAACTACCTTGGATTTACAGTACAGGCAAATAAAAAAAGAACTGTGGGTATTACTGCATGAATCTCTATAATCTGTTGCAAGTTACCAAGACTCAATGGATACTGCTGTTATATTGGAGGAACAATGGTGGGATAATTACATTTATTGTTTTTGCAAATGGACCAGTCTGCATTGCATCCTCTAAAATTGCTCAGATTTAATGAAAAATTTAATCAGAATCTTCAGAGTGTTACTGTAATACATGAGCAGTGCTTTAACAGAGACATCGAACCTCACTGTGGGATCTAATGAACACGGCTTGGTTTGCTATTCCTACAAGAATCAAATCTATAACTTCAGAAAAGCAGTTTATAAACTTTAATTTAAAGATAGATCGCTCCGTATTGATTAATTATTAGATTATGGTTTAAAAAATCATCTGTGATACAAATAAAGAGAAGGACTTTAAATAGCTGTTCAGTGCAGGGGCACAATTGCACATTTTCTGAGGGGTATGCAAGATCAGTGTTGGCGCCTACCTATATAAAAAAAAGAATACTACAATTATTTAAAATTGTTATTGCTTTTGTTGTTTTTACCCATGAAACATTTTATTCAAATAAATAAGCCACCAAAAATGTATATATAGGCCTATCACTGAATTTTTCAATACCACACCAAAGCTAACTGTAAAGTTCAAACAGCGGCGGCTGCTTTGATCCCGCTACTCATCTGAGTACACTGGGTTTGATTGTCTGGAGCTGCTGTGCTGTTTGCAACTAACAACGAACACTTTGTATTTACTCTTTTCTATTGTATGTTCATTTTTTGTGCTTCCTTGTCATCCGTTCATCATCTGCGCTTTATTTTTCGTGGAGCATTTTGTTGTGCGCCAGCTGTGATAAACAGACATCCACTCGCATTGCGTGTGTAACAGTGGCCAGATAGTGAGAGTTGTGCAGGTAAACCACTGCGCACTGACGATTTCTAGAGAATGAGGTTGTTAAGCGCCATTGATAGTGCATTTGCCTCGCATGCCAGCAGCGATTGGGCCGGGGTTTGAGACCGACTCGGAGCAGGGTGGTTAGGATTGCAGTGTGAGTTTTGGAGGTGGAGCAATGAAGAGAGGGATGGGTTTGTTTGGGTTGATTTCAAATATCAACAGTGTACAACAACGAATTTGAAAAAAATCGTATACAGCACCTTTAAACAAATAGGGCTGTGCAACAAACTCAAGCTCCTCTTCTCTTATATTGAAATCATCTGACATGACTCTTATTCGTGATCAGTGTTTTGTTTTGCTCTATCATCTGCACTTCCGCGTTCGTCATTACATCATGCGTTGGGTCAGGGGTTACCCTTCCGCTGCAAATCGATGCATACGGCCGTCTGCCAGAAGCAAATTATTATAGTTAATAATGTTTTAAATATGGATTTTTTTTTTTTTTTTTTTTACAAAAACCCATCATTTCACAGAAAGCCTTAATTAACCCCTCAGAGCCGTGTGGAGTACTTTTATTATAGATGGATGCACTTTTTTTTGCTTCAAAATTGGGTCCCCCATTCATTATAAAGCTTGGAAGACCCAGGATATTTTTAAATATATCTCCGATTGTGTTCATCTGAAAGAAGATGAGTACATCATGGGATATAAGAGGGTGAGTAAATCATGGGATAATTTTCATTTCTGGGTGAACTAACCCTTTAAATTTACAAGACTTCATCACATCCAATGATAAATTTTGGTTAAGAATTATTTAAAAAAATATTATTCGAGCAGCCAGCAGCCTATGCGAATAGGCTTCAGCCCACTGAAGCCCGTGCATTAATGCGCCCCTGGACATACAGCAATGTGCTTGTCTGCATTAACATGTTGAGGTGAAAAGCCCAATGATGGGCTAGAATGAACTCATATTAACATTAATCATTTTGCTCTCTCAGGCAACAATGTTAAATGTTGATTACTTTAAAGACTTGGATTGATAAAAATGATAGGTTAAGCTTACCATTTTGTCTTTTTCTTTTCTGTTCTGTACCCCAGAACACTTCCCACCTCTATCCATTTGGTCATGGGACAGACTTAAAGGTTTTAGTTCACCCAATAATTAAATTTCTGTCATTAAGTACTCACCCTCATGTCGTTCCAAACCCATAAGACCTTCATTCATCTTCGGAACACAAATTAAGATATTTTTCATCTTTTATCCAGGAAAGTATTAAAGACATCTTTAAAATCATCAACGTGACTACAGTGGTTCAACCTTAATGTTATGAAGCGACGAGAATACTTTTTGTGCACAAAAACAAAACACACACGTGTCGTGCTGCTCACGTGAACAGCTTCGGCCAATACTGAGTCTGCATTCTGATGTTGAACCTGGAAGCTCTGAATGCTTAATAAGCATATGCAATTGCCCAATTAAATATAAAAATGTTGATTTCCAAAAAGTGATGTGTTCACATTGGAAACACACTCCTGTACTCCCAAAACAGTTCCTCAGGGATTCACTGATTCAGCTTAATTTGGCTCCTACACCAAAGTCTCTTTAATTAAATAATCACATTTTCTAAGTAGGAGCAACAGATATGTTTTTTCTTTGTGTTCTTTCAGATTAATTTCTGTTTGTTTTTCCTGTGGACCTCATTAATAAAGCAACAGCAGAGGCCAAAACGGTATTCTTCGTCCCAAAGCATTTGGATTCAGTGAGTGAAAAGTAGAGTAGCACAATCCATTTCAACAGCAGTATTATGCTGATGGTTTATATAGAAATACAATAAACAAATAAACAAACAAATAATGCTCACCAAGGCTGTGGTTATTTGCTAAAAAATACAGTAAAACAGTAATATTGTAAAATAGTATCACTATTTAAAATATAGTTTGTATTATAATATATTTTATCATTTAATTTTTTGCATATATAAATACATAAATGTAATGCTGCTGAAGGGGACGTGTAACACGGCAGATTTCTAAAGAAAAACAGGCAATTTTATAATTCCATGTGCAATACACACTAAAAAAGTGTTATGAGCTAAGTTCTGTTTCTATGATATTTCTTGTTTATTATATCAGTAAGTCTTAGGGAACATCGCCATTTCTGTATACATGCTGTATAAAAAGGTCAAAGGAATGAGGCCATAGATGCTGTTAGATGCTTTGAGGCAAAGATGAGGCCAAACGATCCATAAAAGATGTAAACTCTGTTCATGAGATCTCCAACATTAACACATGCCATGATGCCATGAAACCAATCCTGATCCTGTGGAAAAGAAATAGGAGAAAAAGAAAATTTGGATTTTCTAAAAGACTGAGGACTTTTGAAAAGATAAAAAGCTTTGCTTCAGGGTTAGTGAGCACCGTTCTCTCTCACTCAGGCTGTACGGACAGGCAGCTGTGGGATTCTCAGGAGGGAAGCTGGTGGCTTTTGACTTAATTATGCAGAGTTACTTCAAAATGCTTCAGGCTCAATAACATTGCTGTGAGACATCCAGGTGAGACAGGTCGGGGTTTTCACACACATGAACGGCCTGATCAATAATAAAAAAAAAATCCTGCTGATCTACTTGTGAGTAACAGACTAAATTCAGTTTCTTTCAAAGGCACCCAAAATGATAAAGGGATAATTTTCACTTTTGTTTCAGTTTGCATGAACAGACTTCATGGCGACTTATTGGTAGCCATTTAATAACTGTAATGGCATCATGTGGAGTCTTCCATTAAAGGCTTGTAAACAAAACACTTCAAATCACCATACAGTATCTTGGAGACCAACCAAACCTCCCTTACAGATGTTAACAAGTTCCCTCATACTTTCATACAAACAGGAGAAACAGGCAATCTCCAAACAATCTCAAGTGCCATTTGCACATGAAAATTTCAGCCTTTTTTTTTTTCATTTTTTTTTTCATCACTTCATTTGAAAAGGTCATTGCTGAACCTTCAAGTATCTGAATTTAAAAAGTAGGCTCTTATATTCTGCCACCTCATGCAGTTTTTTTTTATTATTTCTAGGGCTGTACTACCATAAATACAGTATCAGATTCAGAATCAGAAATCAGAAAGAGCTTTATTGCCAGGTATGTTGTTTACACATACTAGGAATTTGTTTTAGTGACAGAAGCTCCACAGTGCAACAGAGTGACAGCGACAAGACAAGACACATAATAAAAAGAATAAAATAATAATATACAAATTTACAAGATAGACAAAGTGCAAAAAAAAAAGCAAAAAACAATATATAATATAGACAATTGTATGTACAGTTATGTGTGCAAATTTGAAATATAAGTAAGTGTTTTAAGTAAATAATGTGTAATAGTGTTGTGTGTTCCGTGTTTGTCAAGTGTTCATGAGATGGATTGCCTGAGGGAAGAACCCAACTTGGGTTGTTTTTAACCCAGCATTTTTTAGAGTGTAGCATCGACCAGATAGCAACAGTTCAAAGAGGGAGTGTGCTGGATGTGAGGGGTCCAGAGCGATCTTCTTTGCCCTTTTTCTCACTCTGGATAAGTACAGTTCTTGGAGAGTGGGGAGGGTTGTGCCAATGATTCGCTCAGCAGACCGGACTACCCTCTGTAGTCTTCTGAGGTCAGATTTGGTAGCTGAGCTGAACCAGACGGTAATTAAAGTGCAGAAGATGGATTCAATGATGGCAGAGTAGAACTGTTTCAGCAGCTCCTGTGAGAGTTTTCCCAGCCTCACTAGCTGCTGCCTGTCTGTCAGAAAGCTGGTGATCCACTGACAGACAGAGGTGGGCAAGGAGAGCTGAGTTAGTTTGGGCTGGAGGAGTGATGGGATGATGGTGTTAAAAGCAGAGCTGAAGTCCACAAACAGGATCCTCACATAAGTCCCTGGTCTCTCCAGATTCTGGAGAACATAATGCAGTCTCATATTGACTGCATCATCCACAGACCTGTTTGCTCGGTAAGCAAACTGCAGGGGGTCCAGTAAGGGTCCAGTGATGTCCTTCAGATAAGCCAGAACCAGTCTTTCAAATGACTTCATGGCCACAGACGTTAAAGCCACAGGTCTGTAGTCATTTAGTCCAGTAATTTAGGGTTTCTTTGGGACGGGGATGATGGTGGAGTGTTTGAAGCATGAGGGGACTTTGCACAGCTCCAGTGATCTGTTGAAGATCTGTGTGAAGATGGGGGCCAGCTGGTCAGCGCAGGTTTTCAGACAGGCTGGTGAAACGCTGTCTGGGCCTGGTGCCTTTCTTCTCTTGTTCTTTCTGAAGAC